>OZ038380.1:185325297-185612797 GCA_964036045.1 Eutreptiella sp. 'Long Island Sound 2002' | reverse complement strand
CCCAAAAGGGGTCATTGAGGGTGCGAAAGCTACTACACAGCCCCTTCCACCAACATCCTAGACACCCAAAATAGCCAAAAAAAAACAGCCTTTTTTTTTGTTTTGTTTTTTCAATTTTGGAACCTTGGTCCGCCACTTGCAGCACCCGTTCCCGACCGCCACTGCTGAGTTTCTTGCTCAAAACTTTGTTTCAGTGTACTTAGTGTACTTAATACTTATCAGTATCATCCACCAAAATTGCGGCAAAATCCAACCCACCACAGCAGAATTCTGATTTTTCCCATGTCATGCACTCTAGCTGCCGCTGGACAGGGTAGCTCTACCCTAGGCCTTAGGGAGGGCTACTGTTTGTGCCAGTTTGGTGAAAATTGCTTTCTTCGCATGGGTTAGCTGTATCAGGCGCAAATGGGGGTCCCAGAAAACAATAGCAGCCAAGTTGCAGAAAATGAAAGGAACACTGTGCCTGGACATCGCCGTGTTTACTCGTGGACATGAAATGGGGGACGTGAAATGTTGCATATGGCAACATTTGCCATAGCTCCCAATCGCATCACAACCAATCAAAATGGCGTGCACTCCAAAGAACAATGCTGTCACGGGCAAAAAAAAAAAGGTCTTCCCTTACACAATAGGCTCAGATTCTTGCGTGACTTTACATTTTGGCCCGCGAAAAAATGGGCGTCTCAAGAAAGATGGTAACATGTGGTCGCCGTGCACAGAAAAGGCCGTGATTACACATTTCAGGGGGGCACATTTGTCAAAAAGGAACATTCCACTGGTTACTGATTGCATCCAACCCCCGCATCCACAACTGGAGGATTCCCTCCTCAAAAGGTGCACATGTACATACACCGGGATGTACCAACCAGCATACTCACTCAGCCGTTGTGGCACCTCCCCAAATTGGTTGTGAACCATGCTAGCCCGCAATCATGAAAACTTGCTGCAGCTTATAACCACCAAAATTTGTCTACACACTCCACAAAACACTCCACCAGGGCATTGCATGCCTGCAAATATTTTGATACCATAGTCTCTGTGTTGGGCAAGTAGTGCACACAGGTAGGACCCAAGTGATTTCGCCCCACGGCGCTTGCAAATGCAAATTCCTTGGCCTGTAGGACAACAATCAGAGGATGCTTTGGTCAGGTCCATACTATAGTGCCTGAGCTGTATTTCTCCCTGAAAATCAAAGACCTTGGACCTTCATTGTTGTTTTTTCATTGTCTCAAAGATGGCCTTGCGCAATGTTTCAAGTGCAGCGGTTGTGGTAAAGAACATTCCAAACAGTGAATACTTGTATTGTTGAGGTTCCCAAGTTTCTCATTGTGATCTACAGTACAAAAACTACATTTCCACTACAGAAATTCAGATTGTTGACCATCCCAGAATCCCATGACCGGGGTTTAATCCCAACACCTCCCCATTCCGTAAGTTCCAAGGCACACCCTGGTTGGTCTGGGGCGCACCTTGGCAGTTCTGGGGCATTCCAGGGCATATCTGGGTGCGCACTCGAACTTCCGGGGCATACTGGGGCACGCCCCAGAACTTCCAGGGCATTCTGGGGTGCGTCCCAGTTGGTCCAGGGTGCCCCCCCGGCAGTTCTGGGGTGTTCCGGGGTACGCCCCGATTGGTCCAGGGCGTGCCCTAGTAGTTCCGGGGTGTTCCGGGGCGCACTCCAGTTGGTCCGGGGTGCGCCCACGGTAATTCTGGGGCGTTCCGGGGCGCGTATTGGTGGTTCCGGGGGCATTCCGGGCTAACCCTGGAAATCTAGGGCATTCTGGGGCTCGCCGTGCCTTGAACTACTCGGGTGCACCCCAGACGTACGAAGGTGCATTAGAGCTAAAAGGGCATGCCCAGACCATCCAGGGTGCGCCCCGGAACACCCCGGATTTACTGGGGTGGGCCCCACAACGCTCCGGAATCGCCGGAATCGCCGGAGCTTGCCACAGACCGCCCTAGAACTACCGAGCACTCCGGTTGGTCCGCGGTGTTCCGGGGCGCGCCCCTGCAATTCTGGGACAATCTGGAGCACGCACCAATAGTTCAAGGGTGCGCACCCTTGGCATTTCCGGAGTGCCGGGGCATGCCACAGTTGATCCCGGGCGTTCTTGGGGACGTTCTAGTTAGGGGCACGCCCTGGCAATTCCAGGGCATTCCAGGGCATGCCCCAAATCATTTGGGCTGCACCACAGTTGGTCTGGGGCACTGCAGGGCACACTAGTAGTTCCGGGGTGCAACCCGGTTGGTCCGGGGTGCTCCGGGATGCGCCCTAGTTGACCCGGGGCAGCAAGGATTGGTAGCCACATGACCAACCATCCTTTTGAAATCCCATTGCTTGAGCAGGTGTGGAAACCCCATTTTGTCTTGGGCGTTTAAACATGGGTTAGCAGTGTAACCACACACAAAAAGGAGAAATCTTTCGAAAAGTTTCGGAAACATTTGCATATTTTTCGCAAATTTTGAACCCACGGCTGTCATCGCCTACTCTCCATCAATGTTTGGAGCTTCCGCAGTGTAATTTGTGCGCTCAGGTTCATCCCTTGACCGTGCTTCCGCTGGCCCTACTGGCGTTCTGGGCTCTATGGGTTGTGCGTGCATCCTGGTCAGGGGTCAATTCCTTCCTGTGCCGCTGTTGCTGCTGGCCCATGGGCGTGTGTGTGGGGGGGGGGGGGGGGTAACATTCCTCATTTCACCGCTGCCTGTGCTCCCAATCCCCTCCCCACTTTGTCAGACAACTCCCTCCCAATTCCCTCACCCCCTCACTGCGTTGCCTAACCCCCTCCTCCCAATACTCAGGTTTGGGCATGCACCTTAAGCGAAGTGTCAACATCACTGGTCCCTAATGGCAGAAATGCAAGTATTGCGAATATTGGTGTATACCTGAGATCGTGCCCATGAATCGCGCAGATCAAAGGCTTTGGGCTTGGAGTGTCTCACTACAAATAATCCTTCTCCCTTGACCTCCACCAAATGATTAGTGCACAAAATCCCATGATTCAACTCCCTCACAACCCGCTTGGACCTGGGGAATGATACAGTGGGACGGTGCATGGCAAAGATGTAAGCATCACCATCATTCAGGTTGCTGTACTATGAAAAAGGATGTATGAAGTATATATGCAATAAAGACATGAAGGGAAGTGGGAACGACGGCTACCAACGTATTCTCCATTCACCAAGTGTTCAACATTCTGTTGCGGTTGGCAAGGTAGTGTGCCTCAGAGTGGCTGGATGTACATTGCACTTATTGGCCATCTAGTCCATGTGCTTCTAGGGCTTGCACTGTGATCCGCATGGAAGTCTGAACGGCGAGTAACTGAGGCTCAGAGAGCATGTTGTTGTTGCCAAATTTATCAGACCAGCCTGTGTATGTCCACCTGCTTGCCAGCGCATCTTGATTTGAAGCCAAAAAGAACACTCATTCCAGCTATTCCCACTTTTCTTTATACCAACACCAAGAGTAGTTGTTTTACCGGTCATTTTGTTAATTTTTTTTGTGATGGAGGACTAAGCGTTGGGGTAGGGAGTGGGCTTCCTGAGCGCCCTCTCCTTGGTACACCTTGGTGCAAATGTGCCGGAACTGGGAACTGGGTGGAGAAACACCTCAAATGACGCAGACGGCACTTCATCGTTACCATTTAATGTGCTAATCATAGTCGAAGCGCATGCCTCTGAATATTGGGCTTTGGTATTTTGCCTTCATGCCCCACCCCCTGAACAATGCATCTAAGACCAGGGTACACTTTGATGTGCGTGAAAGTGAAAGATAAAACATCAGCTTTGCATGTGGGGCTGACTGGGAGGATGGTCATAAAAGCACTCAACACCCTCTAAAATAAACTGCAGTTCATTATTTGCCTAAAAATCGTTGAACTCAAACTGAACAGTTGAATGCATGACTACATATCATCCAAAAGTAATTTGGGCCCCGAATTAATACAAGGAGGGCGGGCAACTGTTCCAAGATAGGGGGGGGGGGGGCTAATTGCAATCATTTTCAGGGGGTTTCTTCGTATTTGACCGACTTTTCCAGATCGCTTTGCACAATTTGTGATGTATTCTTACATGCATGCACAACTACAATTTCCCTGTTCTGGGGTACCAAACTGTGCACTGCAGGGACTTAGCTGGGGTGAATAAATAGAAGCGGCATGAGTGAGTAACCCGGCATCCAGATGAGAGAGCAAGCGGAGGGAGCGAAAAAGAGAGAGGACTGAAATTTTCATTTCCTTCCCCGGCAATCTTCTTTTACCATTTCATTTTCCAGAGCTTTGTTGGAATTTTGGCATCATAGATTTGTGCACTTTTGTACAACAAACTACAAATTGATGCAAGCCCTTTGTCTGACAACCACTTCAAGGTGACCTCATCCCCTTCCCCCCCCCCCTTCCTCCCTGTTTTCGTGGTTCAGCCTGTTCTGCAAAATAGTGCTCGCAGATTGTTGTAGAAATGGGTAAAGCTGAGCACTGACACTGGGGTCTTGCAATGCAGGAGGGGGTGCCTTTGACATTTTGGCACATTGTGTTGAGCACCTGGTACACTTGCAGACGCTGGGGCTGAAAGACAGGGAAGGTGAGGGGGTATCAGACCCAAAACAAGAATGCATATTGGAGGTCAAGACAGACTGTGGGGTATGTTGGCAGCTGCCACAACACCAACACTCCCAGTCTTGGAGCCCTATTCGGCCCACCTTGTCTTGGAAACAAAATCCGTGTCTCTGACGGCAACGCGAAAACACTTATGACGTTCCATGCACAACCCCTGCGTGGTCACAGAAAACGGTACATCATCACACAGGAAGGTCCCTGATTGCCCTGCCAATGTGCACAGTGATTGAAATGGCAAAATCCGCCAAAGCATTCTCCAGGGCTACATCCTGAAAATCCGAGACTGCCGCTGTTGCCCATTGAAACGAAAAACGGGTTCTGAATGTAAACTTGTGTTCAGCATTGATGAGCCCCAAATCAGTCTAAAGGACAAGCCTGAAATTCCTGGATGAAAATCTTGCCCTGCTTGAATCAAATGCACAGTGCATGCCCCCTGTTTGCACACATGCACACTCTACAGAGCAGTGCACAGCAGGCGCAGGGCACGCACACCATGAGGGCAAGGCATGCTCACCGCCTCACACCCGCTGTGTGCACGCAGGCACTGCGGCTGCTGCGGGCATCCCCCCCCAAACCGCCCTTGTTCAGTCCCCGCCTGCATGCAACGGTTTCCGCACACCCCCGGGGAAAGTGACGCCCCCAACCCCCCAACCTCAGGGATTAATCAAAGCATGGCACACGCGGCACACACAAAGACATGCATAACGCAGGGGCTCATAACGCACACCATGAGTATCAGATTGTATATGGTAATGTGTGTTCCCGTCAACTGAGAAACTGGCTCCGTGTGCCACTGTTCCTGGAATAATTAGCTGCACATGCTGAACAGGGGCAGCAGCAGCAGGCGCAGCAGATTCCCGTGGAATACTCCACAAATGATGTTCCGAAGCTCTCATTCCCTGACCAAAAATAAGAAAATAAAAATGCCACAGTGACGGTACCTGACCCCTGCGGACTGATCAAAGGTGGGGACCGGCCAAGGGCGGGGGCGGGAGCGGGGGTGGATGGGGCAGTGTGCTGTGTGCAAGTTTTGCACCTGCTGCTTGCCATACACATGCAATACACCGCTGCGCACTGCTCTGCATATTAAGGCATGCCACACTTGCTCCACAATGCCCCACGCTGCGTCTTAGGACTTGACCCCAGCGGGGTGCAGTGCATGCACACATGCAGACATGCACTGTGTTGCATGACCATGGTGGTTGCAATACTTTGCAGGACACTGCCGTGCACCACCACGGAAACGGGAGTCCTCACAAAATGCAACACAACCTGATCTTCCAATCCAGGACCTCACCAATACAACGCAGCACACTGTCGTGTGAATCATTGGCAGCGTTGATGACAGGCAAACTGGGCAGAGCCTGAGGCAATTGAGGCTTCACCTTCTTCTGCACATGACGACGGAAGGGAGTAGAATGCAGGAGACAAGCTCACAAAGTCCTTGGGGCATATCATGATGTGGGCCATGCCATAAGATCAGGGTGAGGGGGCTTGACCCGGTACTGCTGAGGCTCAACCTCCCAACTATGCGCCAGACACTGGAGGCAGGGCGACAAAGTTGATTGGTGGGTGGGGGGGGGGGGCGTCCTGAGGCTTAGGGGTATGGACGGGCAGGGTCAGAAGGTTGGAGGAGGAGGGTGATGGGGCTTGGCTTGAAGGAGGAGGGGGGTGTAAGCACCTCACCCCTTCCACACTACAAAATCCCCATCATCAATCTGGGTCTGGACTGGTGTAACCAGTAAGGTTTTTTGACCCTCTTTAAGGTCCAGGTTGGAGCTACCCTTTCCAGCATCAGCAGCAGTAGCAACGAGCGGCAGCAAGCACACGTGAAATGGGAAAAAACACAGCTCCGTCAAGGTGTTTAGGATTCAGCCCAAATTTTGGTGGATGATGCCTATGAGTATTGAAGTACAGTCACACAAAGTCTGAGCAAGAAACTGAACAGTGGCGGCCTGGGGCAGATGCTGTAAGTGCACAGGGCGAGTTCCAAGAATGGCCAGAAAATGCCGTTGTTTGGCGGTCTATGGTACATAAGATATGTGTAGTGGGGGCCATTCGCATTGGAACCAACCAAGATGATGACAAAAACCCTTGCGGGCTGTCTGGTAGCTTTAACACCCAAGTAGCAGCCTCAAAGATCCTGTTTTGGGGTCAAAAATGGCCAAAACTAGTCTTGAAAGTGACCTTTTCAGCCTACTTTTTCAAGTTCCAGCGTCCTTTGCTGAGTTTGCCATGTACTGCCTTAGGCACCCTTGTGGTGATAAAATATGATGATTAACAACAACGATAATAATGGTGAATCAGAATGCTTGCAGGCTATACCCACACCGTTCGATGCCCCATTGGCATTGGTAGGGTTAGCAGGCCGCAAGCAGGTCACAAAGCGCTCCACACATGCACGCCCTGGTATGTACATGCAGCAATGTTCGGCAGTTCTACATCGTCATATTTGTACACATTGTTACTTCATAACTTTTGCTCTTGTACCTATTTTGTCAACACCACGTGTCTTCATGTAACAGTACAGTAAAGGCGCTCTCAGGTCAGACAGGTCAGTGGCTGTGCCTTGCTGTTGAGCTGATATAAGGCGATCAAGCGGTGGGGTTAGCAAGGTGCGCCCATGGGCAAAAAAGTCGTCAAAAATGACGTTTTCCAAAATTCTTCCTAGACCACTTGGGATACTCAGACAAGTGGTTTCAGCCTGTTTTGAGCCTGTGGTGTTTTTGACCCCAAAAAGGAGTCGTTGAGGCTGCTACTTGGGTGTTCATTATCGAGTTTGGTTCCAATGCAAATGCCCCCCTCCACAAACAATCTACACACCCATCAATTAGCATTCCCAAGACAGATTGTTCTAGGGAACAAGAAGGTTCTGGACTTTGCATGTCAAAATGCTCGGAACAACCTCAGTGAGGCGTCGCCCAAAGTCTTCAACACGTCGTTGCCTACTTGCCTACCTGCGATATACTGCAGGGGTGTAGGTTAATGAAGACCTTTAAAGCTATACCCCCCCATTTTGGATACCCACCCATGCATAATCCCCATGGGTGCAGGGTGACATCGGCATTTACGCAACTGTGACGCAGCACACTGAGCAGTGTCCCATATTTCATTGCTTTGTGCATGCCATGCTGGTTGGCATTGATGCACCACAGAGAGGGCTGGGCATACCTTGGGGTAGGAGACCAGGTTCAATTCCTGCCCACACCAAGTTTTGCAACGTGTCGTGTTGTATGGCAGGGCACTTTCTTTGCGTTGCGTCTCTTTTCCGCCTACCACTGACCAGAATATTGTGTTCTAAAATTTGAGTTGGTGTAACTGTGAGGTTTTTCTCACCCTCTTTAAGGTCTATGGTGGAGGTTCTCTTTCTAGCAAACTAGGCAGCGATGGGTCTGTTTGCCGCTTACCAAAATTCACCACCAATCAACCAATGACAATCCATATTGCTGGATGGCACACAATGCATACCCGTTTCGCTTTCGGTTGGTCCTTTTCGGCCTCTGCCTGGGCCAACTTTGCAGCGTTAGCAGCCCGGAGCTTTGCAATTCTGTCCTTAAAAGAGGACATGACCAAATCCTGCGAGATGACAGTGCTCCAACCGTGTAGCACAGCTGATGGCAGCAGGCGCTAGAAACCAACAGCACTATCAAGGAGATCAAACAAAGAATGGATGGTTGGCCATGACAATGTTTGGTCCCAGCATCCACTTATTGCAGATCATACCTGACAAATATAAAGGGCGCAGTTATGCACGGGGTGCACACAGTGCGAAATCTAAGGAACACCTGCCCTGAAGCCAGCCCTACATACTCAATTCCCTCATCATCAACAAACAGAAAAATGCCATGCAAATGCAGCTCAATAATCTCGTGGATCATGGGGCATCGCCGGTGAAGGGTCAGGACTTCCCTAAATGCTCAGACCCAGCCTGGGACAGGGTCATTATCGCCACAAGAGAAGCAATGTTGCAAACACACATGTATGTACAGACGCAATTGTTGCGCCCTCAGCCTTTGAAGCTACATTTGTAGGACTACAGCAGTCAAAGCTGGCTGGCCACCCACCTGGCACTCACTTGGCCAAAGGCAAGCCCGCGCCGAGACCACAACTACACAGACCTACACAGAACAAGAGACGGCCTGCAAAACACCCCCCCACTGTCTGTCAAAAATTCGGGGGGTGGGAGGGCTAGTGTGTGCCCAGTGCTCTAGGCCCTGTTGGGGAGGCTAGGGGAGCCTTACGCTGAGCCCACCAAGGGAGAAAAGGGCAAGGGCCACGTAGCCTCCGTGTCACAGAAACATGCTACAAGGCCGCCCCCACAACTGCGAAGGCACGGGGCAGCCCTGGCACAGCACAACTTTGGAGGACCCACACTCATTGAGTGCCATGCAGCATAGGTGGTACATCCAGATTTGGCTAGGTCCCACAGGCACGCATGGAGTAGTAGGATGGGGTCTTTGGACATTCCCTGCTGTACCTACATAGAAATACTCCTGGGTTGTGGTGCTAAAGCCCTGTTAGCTTTGGGGGCCACAAGGGCACACTACCAAGCTGGTCCCTCCTGAAGAGGGGGGGGGGAAGGGATCTGAGGGGATGGAGGGGGGGCTACTGCTTGCGAACTGGCCCGTGTTAAGCCTCTAAGAATTAATAATAGTCCAGAAGCCTGTGCAAATGAACGGCAAGCATCCATAAGCCACCAATAGACCATCCAAAACCATCGACGGCCATCCAAGAATTACAAGCAATCATGTAGAAACCTCAAATAAGAAATAAGAAAACCGCAAGAACTACTACTAGCCATCCACCAGTTTGCACGTATGTGCACTAGGCATCTAGAAGCCACCAAGAGTAGGGAGTAGTCTTCAATTGTCCAACAATTATTCCATTCAAGCACCCAAACCTCCTCCCACCCTAACTAGCTTGGGCTACCACCACTAGTGCCCCCCCCCCCCTCTTCAAGGTTGTGCTTGGGGGTGTTTGTGCCATAAAGTGCACAACATGCGCATGGCACGTATTACATGGAGAAATTGGGGATGTTTGCTGCAATTTGCAATAGACCAGTCTACATAGACCATACCACATCCCCACAATGTTAAACAACCTCATGCCAACGCATTCCTCCTCATACGCTTTGCAAACACAGAAGAACCATGTGCAATCTACGATCAGCCTCTTTAATCTTAAGGCAGGCACACGTATGCCTGTTTGTGGTATGCCTGGTCCCCGATGGCATTGATATTGGGGGTAGACCTTGGACCAATGCTTCATTCGGCCACATCTGGGGCAGGCCATGTGAAAGTCATCAAACGAATTAATGATGGCAACCTTGAAAACAAATGCATAAAGATACCTTGAAAAAGAAATGACCATAAAAGAAAAGAATAACAGAAAAGAAAACAAAAAATAGAAAAGAAATAGAATAACAGGGTACCAAAATGTATCACCATAGCACCAAACTGGGTACCCTTTTTGAGTGACATGCACGACAGCACACACAAATGCACTAGCAATGAGGGCTAGGCATGCAAGATGCATAACAACAAGCAAGGCTCATTGTTATTGGTACTAGGCACTCGTATGCAGCTTTCATGCAGCTTGGGTATGGTCCTGTCCAAAGTTTATGGTTGGATGCTATTTAATATTGATTTCGGAACAAACGGCTGCAAGTTTGGACAACCAAATCCATCCCCAAACAATGGTCCAAGTGTTCTCCCAAGTAAATATGAGTGGAACACTTGTGGTGTAAGTACTGAAATTCTGCAAGGTCACAGGCTGTCCCCGAAGTAGTGCCACTTCTAACATATGAGGGTTGAGGTTTGCCTTTCCGATGCAACCGCACAATCTTTCTAACAAATTGATGTAGACCAGCCCCCACCAATGCCTGTTTCAGACCTTGGTCGAGAGACAATACCCCTTCACACATTGAATCTTTGCCAAAGGGGACCTTGTCCCACATCTTCCAGACCGTACATCCGTAGGCTCCAACACTAGAGCCCTCTAGATAGCACAAGGTGATGCTGAGACCAAAGGCTAAGGTGTATCCACTACCGAGTGTACCGTTGCTATTAGCGAAACACTGTCACATTGAGTGTTAGAGGATTTATGCACATAGTTCATTAGTGTGGAAAACAAAGTAACCGGCAAGAGGCCCATAAGCGCATTGATCAACTAACAGAGCAATGGAGGTAGGCGCATCACCTCAAATGCAAGCCATGCCTAGAGGTAGCAAGTCCAAACATACTAGCTATTCCGAGACCCCAGCATGTCTACAATGAAAAGAGTGAGAGAGATTTTGCTATGCTTGAGGTGTTCTTCAAAATCAAATGCTAAAACTAAGGAGGAATCCTTGCACTGTGCGCGCACTGCACGCTACTTTTAGACTATTGTCCCCCCGAAGAGCCCCTTGGCACGCCCCTTGGAAACACCCTTAGAATTAGGCTACCCAAACTGGACTGGAGGGGACCTTGAGGGGGAAGTTCCCGGTTCTTGTGGCATGGTGAAGGACTAGGGGCCTTTCGGGGGGAACTTGACTGTGTGTTGGGCGGCGGAGATGGAGGGCAGTCAGGTGGCGGGTCTGAACTTGGGATGGCAAAGGAGATGGACTCCATCTTGCATTGCATATTGACCACTCTCAACCCATCTTGGTAGCATTCCAAGTGGAGGAGTCCGTCTTCAACCGTCCCAACCACCGTGGTAGGAGGTCGCAGGCCATTGGAGCGGGTGTAGAACACCCTATCCCCAATACTGAGATCCATGGAGAAAATGGCGCTACGAAATGAGGAGGGAAGTATGATATCTTGTAGCAC
Source organism: Eutreptiella sp. 'Long Island Sound 2002' (assembly GCA_964036045.1). Classification (NCBI taxonomy): domain Eukaryota; phylum Euglenozoa; class Euglenophyceae; order Eutreptiales; family Eutreptiaceae; genus Eutreptiella; species Eutreptiella sp. 'Long Island Sound 2002'. The sequence continues at coordinate 185,601,381 of OZ038380.1, read as the reverse complement.
GCACCCTCAAAGTGTATCACCATATCAATCAACCGAGAAAAAGAGTAGATGTGGTGGAAATGGGTAAAAAATGTGTGCAAAAAGGTAGAAATGGGTGAAACAGGGTGGACATCCAAAAATGCCAGATCCCCAATGCATCAAAACCTACTACCAAACAACAATGATGCCCAAAGTGCTACAAAATATGGGTTTCTACTACGGCCACACGCCCAAATAGTTGCACTGCGCGCGCACTGCGCTTAAGGCACCCCCTAATACTTCCCAAATGTATGAATTGGGGACTCCTCCTACACTTGTGCACCACACGTCATGGTGCCAAGTGTATGCCCACCCCTACACTCCATCCAATACATACTTGGAATCCCCCCCCAAAAAAGATCTTTGTCGACAACTTTGACCACAACCGAAATGGGCATTTTGAGTTCTACACGGTTATTGGTTTGGCACTCTAGAGCATGGAATGGGGACGATTCCCATCCTCCTAGGCAACAGTTGCCGCATCCCCCCATTGTCCCCCTGGGCAAGCATGTCATTTTGGTGCCGGCAAATCAATTTGCCATGAGGCTCTATCTCTCCATTGTTATGATACAATATCTGCCAAAAAGGGGTGAAGATGGGTGGAAATTGAAATATCCCATGAGAGTGTTTGTGCGCATAAGGTCAAAAGGGTCAAAAGTCCCCATTATCCCCATTGCATCAGGCCCCGCATCATGGAATTGTTTGTAGTAGAGATGGCAAAGGGTCACAAATTGCAAAATTGCATGCCAATTCTCCTGTGCGCCCTACAGGCACCCCCACCCCCTTAGAGGCTCAACACCTTTGTGCCAAAGCATTATGTGGGCGCGGAGGTTTCTAGAGAAAATGAAATCATGAATCATGGTGAATGCACACAGAACGCCTTGATTTTTACCCCCCTTCCCCCCACAGACAAAATGGCCCACAAACGCTTTGGCCACAAAAGTTTGTGTAAGCACCCCTCCTTCCAACAAACATATCCAAACCCAAACAATACAATTAGCACCCACTTTGTAATCTTTGAAATAGCTCTTGGCCCATTGCGGCCCTTTGCGGTCCCAAATAAGTACCCATCCTAGCACGGGCCAAGTTCACTAAAAGTGTGGAAACTTGGGGTCATGTTGTTTGCACAAGCACACATTTCCATGCAACACATTGAATACGGAATACACGGAATACACGTTGGCGACATGAGCCAACCCTACCAATCAAAACACCACAATACAAAGCATTTATCCTCATCGGTACAACTCAGGTACCACTTAGATGCTTGCATTCTTATTGACAAACACCAACTAGAACCCCTTGCCAACTTTGCGCCTCAGGGGGCGTTGTCGCATGGTGCGCGCACGGTGCGTGCACGGTGCGCGCACGGTTCAATGTTTTTGGGATGGTTGCCCAACTTGTACCCGTTGAATGGCCCCCATAGAAACACACCCAGGGTCCTGATTTTTGCACCTTGCAGTCCATACTGGCATACCGGGATTCTTCAATTTTTAGTCTGATGCTTGTCACAGGTTCCAGGCTCCCAATTTCTGCACCTTGCACGCACCTCCGTAACAAACCATGCACAGGCGACAACACAGGCGGGGGGCTTCTGGCTCATGATCATCAATTCTAGGGGCTTCAGCTTCCACTTCAGGTAATTTGGGCTCCAGCAAAGCGTCCATCGGCGCCTCATGGTGCACAGGTTGGGGGGTATCGGGGCTCTCAGCAGTCACAATTGCAAACTCCAACCGCTCCTCGGGTGCATGCTTGTACAAGACCTCTTCACCACCCAATTCGTACCGAATAGAGATGCGACGCCCACCTCTTGGAGAAGGGCCAACGACAGTGGCCGACACCCTATACCCGTTGGAGCGGTGGTAGTACACAGGCAGTCCGGCGACAAGCCAGGGCAGCTCAGATTCAGGCATTGTGGATCTGGCGGACACAGAATACGCAAAAGGACAAAAGGACGCACGGTGCGCGCACGGTTCAGGCAACACCCCCTCATACTGAAGAGCTGGACATGGTTGCCTTTTGGAGCTGCCTAAGGAGCTACCTTAAGGGTTGGCTGAGGGACATGCTTGGATTTCTTATCTTTGGGAACAAAACTGTCATTCACAATGTCTTTTGCAAAGTACAGCTTGCCACTAAATACATGCCCCAGCCCCAAACTCCAGGGGCTGCCTTGGTCGAAACAATACAATGAATGACCTCCATCTGTATTGTGACACCCTTGACATGGTCCACATAGAAAAGGATGCCTTCCTTCGTTGTGCACAACTCCTGCCCTAAATGCACTGGTGGCCTTGTGTTGCGCACAGGGGAGCAACCATGGAGGGTGAGAGCTCCCCATTTTGAACATGAAGGTGATCATAGGGGGAAGACAGGGGGGCAGCATGCTCTGGTTCATTTTATCACGCTCGTGCACAGATACCTCCCAGCTTGTGTAGAGGAGCCCAAAGCAACATCAATCCTGGCAGAGATGTTCATGACCATGATATGCAACAACCCAGCATACACGTCAGAACAAGAGAGCACATGTAATTGCGACTACACCTACACCTTGACACCCAGCTTGACCACTCCTACAGACTTCACAAAACTACAACCCACATTGTTTTAGTATTGGGACCGCAAAAACTATGGTTCAAAAAACGCCCAAAAGCGTGGAAACATGGGGGTTGCTGTGTTATGACAAGCACCTATTCCGACATGGTGGGGGGGCATCCACAAAGGTGCGTGGTGTGAGATGACAAATCTAAAAGACAACACAACAAGAAAAGACAACAGATGTTATGGGCATCATCTCCCAAAATGGGCAAGCCCGGCTGCATGCACATAGCGAATGATAGAGGGGTAGGTTTCTAAAGAAAGCCTGAAACAAAACAGCAAATTCAAGGGAATCTGGTGCAGGTACTCCAAAGCACCTGCCTTGCAGCAATGCCATTCCAAGCACCCCGCGTCTTCACTCCCATCACAAAGGTGGAAGTAAATCAAGCAAGCTTCATTTAAAGGGCAAAGAGGGCAAAGCGTGTGTGCAACAACGGTTATTTGGGATATTGTACCAGAAGCTCGTGTTATCTAGGATACCGAAAACCATCAACCACTAACAAAACCACATGCAAGGGCCAAAAGGTAAAACGCACATCTCAGAGCTGTGCAACTACAAATCTGCAATGCCTTTGAACATTTGCAGATGTGTCTCAGATAAGATTTACAGGTTACAACGACCGCCGATTTCGAAATGAAGTCTGGCGTGGATTCTTACTTTCTCACCTACGGTTTCATCTTCGCCTCCAGTGGCTGTTTTCTGGGCATTTGCCCGTGCCTGCAGCCCTTGCTGTCTCAGTGCCAACCCTATAAAAAAATATGGTATAAAAAATAATAATGGGAATCAGCAATGTCACCCCTGCCACATTGGGCCCCAGTGGTATTTTATCAGCGGAAATGGCGAGCATTGAGCAAAATGGCCCCAAAACACCTCAAGCGTCTACACCCACAGTGTCAACACTCCCCATTGAAAAAAGCAGGATATTCACACACAAAAATGCAGTCAACGCGTTCCATTATCCATTACTCTGCGGTTAGTTCTGGTTGCGAGGGGGGCTCCAAAATGGCTGAATTTACACACAGTGCACCCTCTAAGCATGGTTGTAAAGTGCTTGTTGCAGCGACATCAATGTGAAAATGCTTCAATGGGTGATCATGGAAAGGCGAACATGATCAGGATGTGTCCAATGGGTGGTGTTGTGTGGTGGTGGTGGTGGTGTTGAAGGACGTACACCTATGGCGCTTTCCATTTTCGCTGGACAGTCAGCACACCATAAGTAGTTGGATGCAGCTGACAAGGATCTCTAAAACAACATGTGGCCCACACGCACACACACACACACACACACACACACACACACACACACACACACGATGTGAAATGACACCAAGGCGACGAGCAGAGAATGCAGTGGGGCATGCGCACACGCACACACAAACACACAAGCACACGAGCAGTGCAAAAGCAAACAGTGCATCTTCCTACAGGTTTGAAACTACGTCAATATCAAGGCTCGGTGCCATTTTGCTAATCCATTCAAGAATGTCTACTGGTCTCGATCTTCAGCAATCACGGGTTCTACACGCTATTCACCAATTGATAATCCCATTCCAGCTGCACGTTTGCAAGTATTGCAAGTGAGCAGCCATGAAATCCAATTGCCCGTCCTCCTGTCCAAGAAACTTGCGTGAAGTGTGTTTTGCTTATCCTCCTTTTGCACTGACTGCGAGTGTGCACACATTTTGAGGATATGCGTTATATATAAAGAAACAGCCATCATGATCAATCATTCATGGGGTCATTTTGGCCACAAGGGGCTCACTGGAAGGGGAGGACCCAAAATACTTCATGACATCATTTCCCTCTAACAGCAATGCAGGCACAGACTGGCGTATGCCATAATGAGTCTCCTCCAGTGACAGAGCAACAGGATCAATGTTTCCTCCGACAGCAAAGAAAATGGCGAATGCTACAATGAGCCCCTTCGAATGACACAACAAAAGGATCCAAAGATAAGGCGTCGTGTAGCAAAACCAATGCGCGTGGATCAGCATTTGTGCGGGAATCGCACCCTCCACAACGTGTACTCGATGGCCAAACTATTCCTGGGGAAGAAATGGCAGGTCAGTTTGGGAATCGAGGCCGAATCTGATAGGCCTTTGAAAAGGCATGAAAGCTCTATTGCCATGCATCCTAAGGTCAGCGGAATCTTCAAAAAGGGCCACAGGGTGCCATGCCTCCCATGTGGTCGATGCATTGAGTGCATGCTATTTTTGGCCAGTAGCCAGTAAGTTGGTGTGGTGGGTGGTTGGGCGAATGAAACAAACACTATTGACCCAAACACAATCCAAGACTCATGTTTGTAGGGCAACAATGGCTCAGGTTGTGGGGTTTCCTAAAGGATGTTAGAGCAGGAATGTGGCCACAAAAGGTAGATACAAAATGTACATCGGTTGCCGATCACACACAGTAATCAGGGGGACAAGGGATACATTTGTGTACCGACAATGGCGATTAGTTGTGGCACAACTGCTGGTGAATCTTTGTGTATGGCAGAGCATATGACATTCAGCTTGAAAGATGCCACATGCCAACCATCTCGTCGAATGCGGAGGGTCACATTGCAAAGGCAGCTGCAAATTTACGCAAAAACCGTCAGCTACTACGAAAACAAACCACAAGAAAAACCGACATTTCAACGTTGTGAGACGATGTATGTATGTAATAAGGTCTCGCGCAATGCCATGAACATCAATTGCAAGGGCGGCACAGACCCCACAAGAGGGAAAAATTCAAGGGTTACGGGTTACAGCCGTGGGTTCCAAGTCACACGGAAAGCGTTGCACAGGTCTGGCGAAAAACAAAAAACTCAGGCCCACTCACGCTCCTCCGTGCAGAACCACCCATCAGGATCGCAGCTTGTTTTAAAGCAGATTCTTCATTAATGGGACCCTGCAGCCGCGAGCAGGTCCCGGATCAGCGACCCAGCCACATGCTCAGGCATAGAGGGGGGTGAAGACATCACAATCGGCTGCGTTGTACCAAAAGAAGATGAAGCTGTGTGTACACACAGACACATCGACTCCGTGCTGGCGAGCGGGTCATGCTCCTCCAAAGCCTCAACGTCGACCGTCGCAGTGCCTTGGCGGAGGTCGAAGCGCCCAATATATCTGCAACATCGATGCAGGTGACTACAGACGGGCTGTGCACCATGCAGGGTCGGTGCAAGTGAATTGTGTTTCGGATGTGCACTACACCACAGGCAGGGATGCATGCATGGCAGTAGCAGCCAGGAGTCAATCCCAACACGTGCACGGGGCGTTCTGGCGGAGTGTTTCTTTGCCGCCACCCACTGGATTTTTCATGGGCATACCGCAGCACTTTGCCTTGGGCTTCGGCGGCCTCTTTCCGTACCTTGATGTCGTCATCGTGCGCCTTGAGTGCATCAAATAGGGTCGCAATTTCCACGTCGTCAGAAATGAAAGCTTTCAGCTTGATGTCTGCAACCTGAAAAAAGGAACAGTTGGACGCTGGACACCTAAAAGCTGCACACATACAACCACAAACTGTTGGCTGTTGGCAGGGCAGAGGGGCCGTCTACTCAAAGAGGGTCCCCAGCATCAGATGTTCTTGCCCCTTCGGCCTTCGTGCAGCCCAAATGCAAAAATTCAATTATCAGGGATGTGGCTGAAGAATTGCACGACATGTGCTTGCCTCAACACTGCAAATTCTTTTGCCTTCGCAGCACCCCTTGAAGAGCCCACCAACCCCAACCCCAAAGGCTGGACCCCAACACGGCCGTTTGCCCGCCCGCAGTTGCCTATGACCCATTCTGGGAAACATTTACGTGGGCAGTCTTTTCCGATCCTGGAGCCATTTTGAACCTTTTCTCCCACATACTCTTCATTTGTGTGTGCATAAACATGGTTGGGGTGCCCAAAACCAGGGCCAACGACCAAGCCTTAAGCAAATCGGACAATTTGGCAGAGTGCAATGTAGCAGGCAAATCCCTGCACTTGCAAAGCACACACACAAAGCACACACACAGACACACACTTCTGCGACCAAGATATGAATGCAATTGAGAAATATTCTTTCTCCGGAAATGTGTAGTCAGCAAGTACCGGTACACAAGCAGGAGACTCAGTACAGACCGTCCATACATACTGCCACTACTAGCGGCGAGCAAAACCGACAAGATACAGCTCACATCAGCCGGCACCTTGGTTTGACGCCTCACTGACATTGCTGACAACCATGAGGGGCAATCCGCTGCACCAAGGGTCCAGTCGCTTACACAATGGAGGGTATATTGACAACACACGCATTAAATGAAATACACCGTAACTGGTGTGCTACAGACACACACAAACACACACAGCTTTTGGGTTCGAACTTGTGGTCAGCGACATCGATCATCATGGTTTCAAAGGTACCAACCGGACCCCTGAACTTGAGGATACGAGGGAAGCACTGTTCCGTTGTCTGATATTGAGCATGGTTTTTGGCCATCTATTGCCATCTGTTGCCTTTGGCAGTTCCACACCACAGAGAATCCCTTCAAACAATGGAGCTAAAAGCAGGCCATAAGCCCTTTCAAGGGCCAAAGGTCTAGGACCTGCCATCAATAGGGGGGTCCATGTCGTTGGGAATAAATGGCATGGATCTGGGTGTGGATCTATGTGGACTGCAAATTTTAAACCTTCAAACACCCATTGCTTTTTCGAAATGGTGACTGTTCACAATGCCATATTGGATGCTTGGGCAGGTCCACATAGGCGCTCGGGGGTGTCCTGGGGGGGGGTCTGATCCCTCCCCAAAAAATGGTCCAGGGTTCCAGGGGTTGCTGACCAATAAAATCATTGGGGAATGAATGTGTCTGAGGATGGTCATCTTACGAGGGTTTGAACAATCCATTTAACCTCCTGGAGTATGCTGCGTGATCAATACCGGCTGATACCCCAAAGGGGGAGTATCACTTACTCCTGCCCTTGATCTCACAACCTCTTTGAGGTGATTTCCCCATGAAGTGCACACAAATGTGGAAAGCAACTTCAAATCATCTCCAGCCACATACAAAAGCAACCATATCCACACAGATAAAACACCACGTCGACAAACACAAACATCCACCACCATGAAGCAATGCCCACACCTCCATCATACTGCCTGCAGCTCTACAAACAAGAGTCATCCTACGTCTGAAATCTGCTCCTGAGAAATCATGTCTTGGGTCAGTTTCACACAACCCTTTGGCCTGGGCCAGTTGGGCTGCCTCACTGAACAGCAAGCCCTCTCTGTGCAGACGACGCAATGGTGCACAACAGTTGATGTGAGTGGACAGCCCAGGGGCTGCCGACCGGAGGTTCACAAAGGTACACTGAAACCATCGACATCTCAGTTCAAATATATAGTCGTGTTCAGTTTTGTATGCTGATTGACCTTTTGACACAACAACTGAACACGGATGACATGTAAAGACATTCTCCTCCACCTCCTCCTCAACATGGAAAAGATCCCAAATCTAGGGTGAAATCCATGCTGCAACACTGTTGGTGAAGGGTACAATGGTAGTTCCAAATTCTTTGTTGCTTCCAGCATTACAGGGCGCCCAGGGAGCCCAGTGCACGGCTGCTTGCACCACCGCGTTCAAAATTCCACCACCCAAAAAAATTTACCCAGAAAAGCTCCCCCATTTTGTCCTCTAGTGATGCTTGTGCATCCAATTTGATGATGCCGAGAAAGACTTGGGAACAGTTGGCACAAAATTATCAGTTTACCGATTTCTGCAAATTGCAATTTCCAGAGAAAATTTACGAAACACGGCAGTACGAAATGGATGATCGACATTCCAGATCGCAGATTCGTACAGCTGCGTGAAAAATCAAGCGTGCAGCATCCAAGAGCTTTCAAAGCCATGTACATTTATGGCCTCAAATCACTTTTCATGGTTTCTAGCTAGTTTCAGCTTGGGACAGCCAAAGGGTCAGATTGAGCATTGTGGCGGCACCCTGTGCAGTCCTGGCTGATGATCTGGCTGCGGGATGCCGGGGTTTTGTCATGAAAGTCGGATTCGGTGTCCACATCCATCCCATATTTGCACTTTGCACTTGTGCCCTCTCCCACCATTGCAACACATCAAAATCGAGGTCATCAGCAAACCTTTGCTTCCAATACAACTTCCACTCACCAGATGCACACAACACCTCCATTTCATCTGCCGTGAAAAGATTGGGATAATTCTTGATATCCTTTGGCATGCTGTCAAGTTGCCTTGGATCAAACACCCGTAATTCATCATAGAACGTCAGTTGTGTTCTTTTTATATTTGGAGATGACTGCCAAACAATTTTGAGCCTCTTCCTATTGTTTTCGAGTAAGGGCTGCACGCCGACCACTGTAGACACATCTTCGGCAGATACCTCCGGTTGGGCCTCCAAGGCTTGGACCCTAGTGCACAACCAATGACCAAAGGGCCGAAGGGGAGATTCTGCACACCCTTTGGGAACAAAATCCACCTGCAAACCCGCCAAAAAATCGTACATGGGAAATCACTGTGGGTCTGTTCACAAACAAAACAAATGCACAGACGGCCAGACCGCTGTGACACTGAAGTATCCTATCTGTCAGCTGAAGACTTCCTGCACATAAAATGCAGTTTTCTGGTGTTCAATCCTGCAACCCACTGAATCGGGCTAACAAATCGGGGTGAATTGGGGAAATCGGGCCCCAAGAGGGGGGGGGGGGGTTGCATTATGCCCCAAAACAGCAGTTTTGCTCTCAATTTCGGTGGCACTGCTCAGACAGCTCAGGCAAATTTAGGATCGATTTGAGTCAAGGACGGCTCCTAAAAAGATATTAGGACATGTGATAATGTGATAGCCCATGTCACACACAGCTCTTGCCACAAAAAAAAATTAGGACTTTGGGGGCCATTTTTGTGGGTCTCATAACCTCTTCAGGTGACACGACACCTTCCTAGGCTGCCCAATCCTAGCTATTGCCGTATTATTCTCTCTTTTTTTAGTTGCGTTTTGTGGTGGTAGTAGTATGCTTGCATGGCGTTGTTGTCATAGGCACTGGGGCCCTTGGCTGTTCAACCAGAACGGGGACCAAAGTTGCATGAACCGCTTCCCTTTTCCGTGTTGATCCTTTTTTCAGTTATGCACTTACTGCACCTTGCAGTGTTTTTTTGTTGAGCGTACATGGGGATTGGAACTGAATTCTAGGCAGCCATTGCACAATCGGACATACACCTTTCACAGGGCAAATATGATAGGTTGATGCAGGACGGCACCACATTCATGTGCAATATTTTCAGGGGATCATTGGAGTTGTGATACCCACTGTCCCCCGCGACCCCTTGTCACTTTTAATCGCTTGCCCTGCTTATTACACGCAGCTGTCTGAGGTTGATTGTTTTCAATGCTTGAAATGACAATAACCAGACAAAACAGACGAATGAAAAGCTGTGGGACAAAACAGTGCACAGAAAACCCAAATTAAAGAGAAAACACAATCAAATCCATCAGTTTTGGCCTTGCTTTCAAAAACCAGATGCATCAGTTCTGGGATCATTGCAACAAACAAAAAAATTAGCCAACCGGCACATTTTCCAGCCAGGTACTGTCTGGCTGGCAGATAACCAAGCATGGGCAGGCCTCCGCAAGACAGGGTCACTCAGAGGCACACAATTGTGGCGAAAATGGTTTTTGCACCCTTCAGGGTGCCCTTACTTGAGGTACTTCATTGGACACCTGAAGTGTTCTTCACCTTCAGGATAGAATCAAAACTGCAGCTACTGCGGCTAAATGACTGTGATGCATGGCCAGTCGCATGAAAACATACCCCACTCTGCTGAACACAAAGCTCAGTGTACATGAGAAATTCACTTCGACCTTTTGGATCTGATTCGCAAAGACAAAGCTTCTCAAAGCAGGAACTATGGGAAGCACAGGGTCCAATGCAGACGTGTACATATATGTTGGATTTGCCACAGAACCTGTGAAAAATGTGTGAGAGCAATTAGGCAAAACCCAGCACTAAGCATACACGAAGCATGATAGCAACGCCAAAAGCGTGCTTACACTATACTGCCAGTCCCACTCCAGAATGGACTAACAGAAAGATTCAGTTGACAAGGGCAACGGATTTTGCGTTTATTTGCAGATTTGCGGATTTGGATTTGAATTTGCACTTCAGATGCATGCATGCTTGCCCCATTCCCCAACAAAAAACACTGATACCCTCTACCCTACCCGAATAGTATTGCAATCCTTGTTGCACACAGTGGGGTCAAAATGTGCCTCTTTGATCCCCATGGTGTTATCACGGGGGGGTCTGCAGTTCAGTTCTAGACACCAACCCCCGCAGCGTGGGCGGGGGGGGAGGGGGTCCTTCGGGGGGGGGGGGGGAGTCGAAAATTTTTCTCCATTGTGGGGGCATTTTTGAATTCCCTATTTTATTCTGAGCATTTTGAATATACACAAGTGGGGTGAAATTTGGTTTTACCCCTCACAACAAATGAAAAACAGGACCTTATTCCTACAGATGTACCTGTGAATCAGCAAAGGCTTCCCGGCCAGCAGAAGAAGACAAGTGGCACGGCATCCCCTAACTCATTGTGAGCATTTTGAATGTAAACAAGTGGGGGGAAATCAAGTGTGTTGCAAATTTTCCAGGCTCAAAAAGTTTCCGGGCGCCACTGGCGCCCAAGTTGTCAGTGCTAACTAGCATGGGCAAGCAACCGCTAACTAGTATGGGTTGGGGGGTCCAGAGGGGGAGGGGTGGGGGGGTTTAAGACCTCACAGGTAAGCCCCCCCCCATGGGTGTTATGGTTGCTGCAAATGGATTGGAATATGTTGTGCTTTCGTAGAGCATCAAGACGCCATTTCAAGAAAGTGGTCCCCAAAAAAAAATGTGGCCGCAAATCAGTGCAATCTTAGAGCGGAGATAATCTCCAATAAAGCGGTTGGATTCTGAGGGTGGATATTTCTGGTTGACACCAACAGGGGTGGCCAGGCTATCCAGTTCCCATAAGTAGTGTTTTCAATCATGTCCCTGGATTGATGGACATTGAAAATGTGGAATCCGCATCGTCTGGTGGGAATCAACCCACAGATTACTGCTCTGGTGCTGGCTTGGACTTCATGAACGTGCTGCGAGTTCCAACGAGCCCATATCGGAGCAGATACATCTGCACCTTCGCCACCAAGCAGGCCAGCATCGGATTTGTTCGCTCCGTGTCAGCAGAGTCATAGGAAAATGAAATGCTTTCATTCATTCCTGGTGGATGGGCAAGAAAGAGCTGTAATTTGTCGTCACCAGGCAGTCTGCATTATAAATTCCACTTGTCCTCCAGCAGTGGCATGCAGGATCAACATTCACATCTGCCGGATGGTAGGAGGTGAACAAGTGCTGTTACTGAGCTGCTGTAGCATTAATACATGGCGGAGAAGAGGCTCACCAGCATCAAATTCATCACAATCAATATACAGGAGGGGAGCATTGCTCAATGGTGGATGTCAGTATCTCTCAGTTTGGAGAAATTGCTGGGTTACATCCCATACCCACTGGTGGCAGACCTAAAGCAGCATGCCCCCCCCCAAAAAAAAAGTGGTACCCAGCTGCAGGGGGGGAGGGGGTTCGAAACCAGAAAATTAATTGGGGGATCTCCCAAAGTAATAATTTTACAGGGCATTAAATATCCGGTTCATATATTGGGATATGCTATGTGAATACCTCACAAAAGGGGGGGCTGAGGTATAAGGCGCTGGCGCCTGCACTTCATCTAACAACAAAAAAACCCACCTGTTGGAGGACTGGTGCAAGCACTGTTGCCCTCGAGTCCTCACCATTTCCTTCAGGCCTGGGTCATCCTGACATACACCCATCTGAAACTTAACAGGTCAGTTGCGGTAGAAAACACAAAGAAAGCACACCTGACAAAGAGTGCAGACGCTGATAGATATCCAACGGACATGCTGCACTTGTTTTGTTGCAAGATATCACGTGGACACCTGAAATTGGAAATGCACAAACAGGCAGTCTCTCCAGAACCAACCCCGGTCTAATTGCATTAACCACAGTGAAGCCTGCGACAAAACATGGTCACCAACACGACTCACTTGGGTACTTCTAATTCAAATCTAATGTTGTCCAATTCAAAAACCAGACACCCAAAATGAAAACTTTCCTCACTGCGATGCCTCTAGACTCACTTGGGGGTCGCTGAATGGCCTGCATGACGAGGGGATCACGTGGGGTACGCCTACAAGAGCTCGGCACAACTGCAACATAACGCATTCAGAGCATTAAAAACAGAGACGTCTTTGCAAGTTAAAAATGCTCATACGGGGGGGCGGGGACGTCAGCAAATTCCTTGGTGATGACAGTTCTCAACCCAATACGTTTCATCACTTCAAATGCTTCTTGAGTGGCGTACCTCCATCCTCTTGATGCCCTGACAATGTACGGCTGGTGCCTCTATCCGGATACATTTTCAATTCGCAATTTGTGTAATTGAGAGGATTGAAATTTCCAGAAATGTGTGTTGGTGCATGTTGCACAAGGTAATACATTGTTGGATGTGTCAATGGCACTGCACCATGTCCAGCTTCAAAATGCTTTTTGCACATTCCCATCTGCAGCAGTGCAACTGAGTTGAGAGAATTGTGTTTGTATCGGTGTGTTGCAAAAGGGTTGCAATCCGAGTATTTCTTTTGCTGCAATGCAAATGGGAAAAAAACAGACAATATCATTAAAGCGAGTTCTTCTTTTTGTGCTGTACTGCAAATCAGGCAGCAAAAGAAAGCACTAGCATCGCCGTATCGTACTTCCATTGCAGTGGAAAAAGCAATGCACTTGTGTTATGGCACACAAAAGAACACATGGCAGGGGCTACCAAGCCATTGCTGGTCACCCCACCTCGATGCCCCCAATATGGTAGGGATGACGTAGGCATTGTTGTGGATGGGTATACGCATCCCCTCCTTCCTGACTGTGTCTTTCAAATCCACGTCGTCTTCAGGCGAACACCTCTTGTGCGGTGCCAAAGGGTGGTGCGCATAAACCTCGCTGCTTTCAAACACGTCGATTGAGATGACCACCCCTTCTGGGATGGTGAGCATAAATTTCTATGTGGGCTGAGTCTCTTCGATTGGTGGCCACACAGAGTTCTTGATGTTTGGTGGGCTCGGTGCCAGCATTACGGTTATGCAGCACGGAAATGGCGGGCACCCATACCTTTGTCTACTTACATACTGATGATGACTACTTTGATGGAAGACATAAAAAGTCTACTCACGTTACAGCAAATTAAAACAAAAAGCACTCTTTACATCACACCCTGAGTGCGCTAGCTTTTCAGCGCAAAAAAAGAAATATACGAGCATTGCAGTAAATAAGACCTGCAATCTTGCACTCTCATCTTTGTCGTAAACCCTTGCACATGCATTCAGATCAAAAGCGAGAGAACCCAATAACCAAGGCAGTGAAACAAAGCAGTCATACCCTTCTGCAGCAGAACCTCATAACACTGGGCAAGCTCGATGCCATTAGAACAATCAACAAGTGTTGAATGCCCAAAATCTGTCTCCAGAATTCGGTTCAAATACTCCTCCATATTAGAAGGCTCGCCGCATGACTGCAGCACAGAACAATGACAGGATGACAATACAATACAGGTGTGTGTCAGCAGGTGACACCAGTGCTCAATCCCTTCCAACAATACTCCCCAATCCCTGGGTAGTGTCGAGTGGCATGTGTTGACATGCACATCTGGGGCGAAGAGTTCAACAAGGTTGGAGGCATGGATATAACTACAGAGGTGCGCGCGCCCCCTCCCCCACACCCCCAGCTCCCCGTTCTGCAACAAAAAATGTAATGATATCTGCAACCAAAAGAGCTGACACGCAAGAACCGGACCCGGCCACCCACAGAAGCACACCGATGTAAGCGTGGCAACGGAGCACACAGAAAAACAATCTGAACGAGCTTGCGGTGCATAATTTTGTGATAGAAACCAGTTTTCAGGCAGACTTGTCACTGTCACTCTTCCCGCTGCCACTGCCATTCGTAGTGACACCGTCACTAGTATCGCCACTGCTACTGCTCACACTGATTGCCGCACTATCATTGGACATTGAGGAATCGGTTACAAGAAGCTCAAAGGAGGAGAGGGATGTCTCAACATCAGACATACTGCCTGATTTGTCCTCACAAGCAGCTCCTTCAGGCAAAAAGTGGCTGCAGCATGAGGCAATAGGTGAGAAGGAGGCAATGCACCCGTGAGACCATGTGTAGTAAAACGATATTGTTGGGCTTGTGATTTTCCCACTATACCTATTGATTATACTGTTGCTTGCGACGATTAAACAATCCCCACACCCACGTACCCCCACCCCCCAAGTGGCGCAAAAAATAGAGCCATTCCGATCAGGTTAGATCCTTGATGCACATATCTTCTAATATGGTATTGGATGACAATTTCGTGCACTTGCAAAATACATTAGACCTGTGCGTGCATGACTGCATGCTTGTGCACACCGTGCGTAACGGTGCGCACATACCTGCAAACGATTCTGCCAATCCTTTTTGTCGATACCATTGATGTAATCCATGAGCATGAGATCATGGTTGATGATTCCTGCCACCACAATCCTCAGTGAATGTTTTTTTTCCCATTTCTCCGCGCCTTCTTCCAGTAGGGGGAACAGCGCAGAGCCAACGCGACCAGTGCCTGGCAGAATGACACCGTACATGCATGACACGCGCATGCCTGCATGACACATACCGCATGACTGAGCACTGGATTTTGAGGCCAACCTTAGCCGCATTTTGTGACATGGAGGCCTGTTGCTGAACAAAAGCAATCAACCAAAGCTAAAACGGTCTGCAGGGAAACCCGAAAGTGCCCGATTCACATATGGACGACACGTATCCCGTGTTCGCACACCTGCAACAGAAGGACATCTCCCTTCAGAAGGCCTTTGGAGGGAGATGAGGACAAGAGACCTTTTGCGACACCATTGTCATGTATTTATTTGGTTTCTCCCCCCAATGCAACACGGTTTTCGGTTGCACAGTCGTCACAGAGATAATCATCCCGTGTGCTGTGTATTGTACCCAGGGCCCAGGGCACATGTTAATGATGCACACAGTACCAATGTTGACCCCTTTTTGAAGTTAGACCTTTGAGGACATGCGGATTGCTCTCAGAGGCGTGTACATCTTGGCTTGCAACCCAAAGGTGAACACCGTTTTCGGCCGTGCAATGCGCAGTGCGCAGTATATGATATCACTCAGTGCATGCGGAACGGTGTGCCATGTGCCGCACCCGGTTCATCTGTAGGAGAGCTTCTGGCACAGTGTGCAAAGTACTGGATGGCTGGTACCCGACAGATTGGGCGATCCCCAACAGCAGTTGCAAGGAAACGACAGCATCCGATGCTAAACTGACAGCGGTCGAGGTTGAAGCAATGGCTGGGGGGGGGGGGGAAGGTTTGGCGGGGGGGGGGGGGTCGTTCAGCCCCTTTTCCAGACCGCCCCCTCCCCCGGGGTGGCTCCCGTGACAGGAGCCCCAGACAGGCCCGCATGGGATGGCGGGGAGGGGGAGGGCGTGTCC
Source organism: Eutreptiella sp. 'Long Island Sound 2002' (assembly GCA_964036045.1). Lineage (NCBI taxonomy): Eukaryota > Euglenozoa > Euglenophyceae > Eutreptiales > Eutreptiaceae > Eutreptiella > Eutreptiella sp. 'Long Island Sound 2002'. The sequence continues at coordinate 185,585,203 of OZ038380.1, read as the reverse complement.
AGAGGTACCCCGACGTATATACCTCAAATGCTGATCGTTTTGAGGTGCACATCATGGGCCAATTTTTTTCCAATTTTCTTTCGTTTGCTGCTTTGCAGCCTGATTTCTGAGGCAGGTCCTCAGACTGCCTCTTTAGAAGGGCTCTGTCACGGGGGCCCCTTTCCCCATCCCCCCCTCCCGGGGGTAAGCGGGCTCGACCCCCCCCCCCCCCCGCCCGCAAGCCCTTTCCCCACCTCCCCTGGTGGCACTGAAACGAAGGAGGTGGGTGCCTCACTGACGAGGCTTGCCTATCAACCCGCAGGGTATCCCACTTTCAAGCAGTCGCCAGTGGGCCGCTGACCGCTCCCGCTGGGCAGAGTTCCCGAGCCAGTTTCTTGTCTCTGAACGAGGGGCTGTCCCTGACAACATATGCACATGACGCACCATCAACGCATGCGATGCGCATGCAACACCGATGCCTGGGTCAACGCAAAGCTTGAGAGATGCTGAGGAATGTCTCAGCTGGTGCTAGACGGGGCAGACCATGAGCAACAAGGATGTGCCTACATACACGGGGGGGGGGGGGGGATAGTTTCGTGCGGGGTTTATTCCACTCGGGAAGAATTCGGACGGGGAAAATTTCGCGACCCCTGCAAATTCCAAAGTTTACACTGCCTCACGCACACACTGCACTGCCAAAGCCCCCAGATTTCGCCTGGGAAAAAAATCGCCACCTTCCTGAAAAACGAACTTTTCGTACGAAATTATCCCCCGCCCAACATTAATCCCCCCCCCCCCCCGTTACCATCCACGTTCTGTGCAAAACCATGTCTTGACGCCTCCTCCCCCCCGATACCTCGCGGCCTAAGCAGCATGTGCCCCGTCAGACTGCGCCGCGCGTTGTGGCATGAGCAAAGCCCGGGCTTGTTCGGCAGGGAGGGTCGGTCTGCATGGGCTGCCCGGTCTCGGAAATGGGACAGCTGTCGTGAACGAGACCGTGAGCCCGGAGCAAGTACCGCACTCTGGCTCATCAGATGAGCGTGGCACAACACTGCCATCCCTGGACCGTGAAGCACAGCGCACCAACAAAGGCCCTTCAACTGTGCGTCGGGCACACTCTCATACATGTGCCAACGTGCCATAACCCCCAACGTCGTCTGGATGGGCGGGCTTTCAACTTCGGGGGCGGGGGGGGGGGGGTCGATACAGCCCTCTGGCAGGACCCCCCCGGAAAAAAAGGCGCAATTGACGGGCCCCCCAAAATCCTACCGAGACTGACCCCCGGGCCCCGGACGTGACCCGGAACCAAACTTCAGCAAAAAATGAAAATGGGATTTTTGGAATCAGCGCGTCAAGGGTGTTCAGAAAAAGCATCATTTGCCATGTATTTGGTGAAAAAAATTGACCATTTTCAATGCTGAAAAAGTTTGCGGCGCCTTCGGCGCCAGAGTTTATAGTAACTGATTAATGGTCCTGTCAACTGAGCCGTTTTCCCGACCCCCCCCCCCAGTTTTGGGGGGCTCTATTGACCCCCCGCCCCCTCCCCGGAGTTGAAAACCCCACTTCTCTCTCCCCCCTCCCTACATCGGATGTGGGGCCCCATGGAGGTTTCCGGCCGAAAACTTTGCTACTTTGAGACAGCTAAACATGTTGCACAGCTCCTGAAAACAGCGGCATATTGCAACTGATTTCGACTCCCCAAAGGGCCCATGCAAATACTCACGGCTGGACTCCGAATATTTCAGCTTTCGTCCCACTTTGTCCCCGATCCAGTACATTTTTCAGGCGGGGGGCTTGCATGCCAAATGCTTGTGACTGTGATTTGTGCCAGCATGCCAGCGCTGCACACACCTACAACAAACACGTAGTTGGTAATGATCTTCTTGGAGAAAAAGGTATCATGTATGCAGTTCAACGCCTTCTTTTCGTCACTCTTGGGAATCAGAACACTGATATTGCGCTCACTGGACCCCTAAACAAATCAGTTGCAGGCGTGCCGCCGGGCTGGGCATGGAGTCGAGGACGTCAGCGGTGGGAGGCAACAGCGCAAAGAGTCGGTCACGGGCATTGAAGAGCAGGACCTCAGTCGTGATCGCCAGTTGTTAAAAGAGGCGGGCGGTCCCAAGCAAACGAGTGTGCCACACAACGCAGGGCCTGGTACTGACAGAACGCATTTCGTAGGTTCGTGGGTCAACAGTACACTGTGTTGTGTTGACCTGTTTGCTCTCATACACTCTGAACCCATGGCTTGAGGATACCAATGTTTTGGCAAGTCTCTTCACGTGGGCATACCCACGGAACCCAACAAAACGTGCAAACAGCCAGCAGTACCTGGGCCACAACAGTGATGTTGATCATGTGCTTGCCAAGGCTTGATGCCAGTCTCCCAAAGATCCCTGGTTTTGCAACCATTCCATCTCCCACGACGGCCACACAGCACATTTCTGAAGGAAAAAAAGACATGTAAAGAAATACTGGTATTTGGGTAACCTGGGCAGCCAGACCACACAATTACCAACCAGAATTGGGGTGGATGCCAACCCAGCCTCAGTCTCACATGTGCATCTTGCATACACCAAAAACAATCAGCAGTGCTTCGAACAATTCAACTTTAGAAAGGTGACATGACCGTGGGACGCTTGCCCAGCAGAAATTGCAACGGACTTAATACAGTGCACATGAAGGATGAGGCAGTTGCCACCCACATTTGTAGCTGTCCAATGTGTGGGCAAATGGATAGATCACACAGGTCCCATCGGTTTGACGTAACTTTGTGCCCATCTCAGGATGGCTGTAGCTTTTTACAAACCACGATGCAGAATGTGACCATATTCCACCAAATACACCTCTAATTAAGCACCAGGACAAACTTCAGAAGAAATCGAAACTGTCGATTAGTAAATGGGATGCGCGAATTAGGCCCAAAGAGACGGGTCACTGGTGGGGAGAGGGGTTGCAGAGGGGATGAAGGTCGGAGGGTAGCTGGTTGTTGAGGGTCATTGAAGATTGTTAAAATCGTCTGAAATTGTTTGAGAAGTTTTGAGGCTATTCGGCGGTTGCACAAAGCAGGTTAAGATCAGGAGACTGGGCCTAAGATATGATTTTGGCCAGGCCAAACGCCAACATAGACTCCTTTTTGGAAACGGAGGAGGTCCATAACTTGAACCCACAGAGGGTGCATGTGCCCTGCTTGGCTGCTCCAGCCTGAAAATCGGGCAATTACGATTTTCAAGCCTGGTCCACCCACTATTTACTTGCGGCGTGAATATCTTCAAATGTGGGGACTACAATTAAACTATTGACGTGCGTGTGCCAGCCACCTTTGCAGAGCCCAGACTCCAAACCATCAAAGGTGGCCTAGAAGAAGCAAGACGCCTCATGCAACACACACATCGGACAGGCATCGCACACGTTTTGCGAGACTATTTGAAAACCGCAACCAAAGCACTGACAATGCCGCAAAGCCAAAAGCAAGGTCAACAGAGGCCAACATTCACCACCGTTTCATGACCATTCACCATCTTCCCCACACTTGAGTGCTGAAAAATTGTGAGACAACCAAACGCTGAAAAATTTCGGCATTTTCCACTCTCACAAGTCACGAAACCGTCCTGAACTTGATCCGCAGGGGGTTTGCTACGTGAATGCTTGTCAAAAAGATCCCAATGCAGTTCGGCCCACATGCATTTGCAGACGCATTTCCTGAGACACTTGGAACTCCTTCCATAGTTTTCGGTTGGGTTTCGGATTTCCGAGTTTCCTTGTTGCTGAGGGTTTGAACTGCAGTGAAGGGTAATTGATTTGCACAAGCACCTGGCATCAGAGTGACTCCATCAATCAATTTCTTCTGGATTTCTATCTCGAACTCTTGCTCTAACGCCTGCTTTGCAGCCGCACCAGCATGAGGCTCAACAGCAAAGCATATGCTGTGCTCACTGGAGGCCTGGAGAATCCATGAATGCAACCTCAAACCCACATAAGAAACATGACCACAACTGCAAGCAGGGTACCAAATGGCCTTAAACCATGGGCAGTATGCATGTCTTTGCATTGCATTCCCAATCAGCTAAGCATGGAGGCCACTCCGGTGTAATCCAAACACTGACACCAACATTTTGGGCTTCTTGCGATGAAATGAAATGAAATATCAGTCGGTGGGAGAAAAAGGACCCTGATAATCTGAGCGTCTGGCTGGAACTTGGCAAGAGAGGAGGGTACTCTCTATTCGAATGCCATACGTGAAATCCCAACGCTGGGGGGGGGGGGTCATTTTTGACGCCGACTCTCGCCCAAAATGAACAGGATGCAGGCTGGAGAGTATATGGCTAATAACCTATGCTGTAGTAAGGTCCCCAAAAGAGGTTGGCAAAAAAACCGACTACCGGGGTACATCGCAACCGAAAAAAATCTGTCCTTTCGGTGCCCTCAGCGCCAATAGACATGTAAGGCCCAGGCCCAGCTACCTTTGGCAACTAAGTCTGGCCAGATGCCGGGGAAATGGAGTGGGATGGGATGAGATGAGAGTGACCTGAAGCGCCTTTCCCGAAGATAATATGGCAGACCTGTCAGAATGTCTTGTGTCATGGTGACCTTTCAGGCTCCCCCGCTCTGGACTCAGGGCTACAATGCCACCACAGAGCCCAGGTGACCCAGGCGCAGTGGAGCCCGACACATACATGAACCTGACATGTACTCTCTGACGCATCCTCACACACACACACACACCATGGTAATTCAAAGACCTGACTGCGGGCACGGCCACCTAAACACAGCAGTCAGTGGAGTACCTGTGCTCACCCACAAGCACTGCACCTTTGTGCGCCTTGTTTCCAATGGTGCACAGTCTGAAACATGCACGAGGTCGGCGCCGGGGCACCAGACCAAGGAGCCGGAATGGCTTTGTAGGTCTTGAGACTGATGAGGCTTGCCAGAGGTCATCACACTCACTGCAGCTCATGAGGGAAACTGGGGGGCTGGGGGGGTCACATATCCAGACCAAGGAGCCAAAATACAATCCCCAGAGAACTCTGTCCATTTGGATTGCACACAAATGTGCACAGCGGAAAAATTAAATCGAATTGTATTTTGAAAAAAATAATTCCGGCAGCTGCACCACCAATTTGGCTCTGACCACATTGCCAATTTGGCCTGCTTGTGGGGTGTTTGTGCATGATCTACACCTGAGCATTTGTTTGCTCTGGTTGCCGTGGTGTCGTGTGTAGTTTTGTGTGGCCTTTGCACCTGCGTCTGTTTCTGCATGCATTTGTTGTGGCAGGCTTTGGAATCTGACTGCACTTTGACTACAACTAGATGCAAACTGCATGAAATTGGACTAAAAGCACTCAGCTGTACTTTATGCCCACGGGCTTTCATCCTGCACACAGTTTTATAGCCTTCTCACGCACCACGGCGACAGCAGCGAGTGGTTTGTGAACGGTAACGGGCGCTGTGGTCTCCGTGTATGTGGCAGTGATGTGGTCTGAGTGGCACCGCCACAACAAAATGCAAATCGAGAACCGATGGATCATATTCAAAAGCACAAGAAAAGGGCATTTGAAGGCCAGAAAATGACGAAACCATGAGTGAGGCAAGAGCACGGGGCGTAATTCAGTTCAATTCCGGACCCCGATCCGCGCGGCGGGAGCAGGGTCTGGAAGGGGGAGAGGGTTACAAATGTTCCGGGTCCAGAGGCACTTTTGAATTCCCCGTCTCAGTCTCAGCATTTTGATAGAAATGGGCAAAATGCCACGCAGCATTCACCGTGAGTGAAAATAAATTAGGGCAGCCCACAAATGAACCTGAAAGATGCCTGGCGGGCGTTCCCCCATTTGCAAAACTACTGTAGGGCCTGGAGGGGTATTGGAAATTGGGGGGGGGGGGGCAATGGCGCATCGGGGGCAATGGCGCATCGACGGTGCGGTGGATTTCCGGACGTGCAGCTTGGGACATACGCCTGTGATGTGCCTGTGCCGCAGCTGATGCATCCGTTGTGCGTGTGTGTGCGCGTGCCATGCGCAGGGCCGCGCGCCAGCACGGGCTCATATAAAGACGGCCACCCCGTCTGACCACGATTTTCCTGTACTTCTGTTAATCGTCCTTGGACAAGGGGTGGGCACAAATCTTTGAGATATATTGGGAGTAGCAACGCATATTTGGAGATAGCTGTTGCCCACGCAGGGTGGTTACAACAACTAAAACCAATCATCAGGCAGGCACACAAATTACACCTTCTGACAGAATTGCGGCAGAGCAATCCCAAAAAAGGCCTCATTGTTGTTTTCATTCTAGTACCACAAAAACCACGATTCAACGATTCAACAACAGCGCAGTGAGAGACAGTGCGTCCGTCTATGGGGACGCCCGCGCTTGCGCAAGGGGGGCGGGGGCCCGGACGGGGGCGGGGGGTAGGGGGCGGCGCAATGGGCAAAGGCACAGACCTGTGAAATCACAATCACGTTGATCCTCTCGCGGTTCAGGGCAGTGAACGTGCGGCCAGAGACGCCTGCGACCCCAACTATTCCGCAACCCTCCAGCAGCACCACGCAAACTTCGCTGATGCTGGTGATGCCACGGACCATCCACTCGCTGTCCTGCAATTTGGGATATGGCAATGGCGATGAATCCCGTCTGGCACCCATGTCCCTGTGGCATGCAGACTGCGTGGTCTGCACCACGTATTCTGTCGGATAGGAGACCTGCTCTGGATGACTGGCTGAGGGAGATTTGAAGGCAATTTCAAGGTTCACCCCATCTTGAGAGGTCCAGGGGGCCGCCCCTGATACCGCCCCCTCTTACGTCATTGTCCGTCTAACTCGATTGCTACCATCAGCATGGACCGAAACTGTCTGTTCAATAGCATCGTGGACCTTCCAACTTAGCGATGTGCTGTGTCAGACATCGAATCGCACCTTTTTTTTTCCGGGGGGGGGGGTGGGTGCAGAGCATGTACCGATGACACACCACCTATACCCAAGGAGAATATCCATGACCGTGCATTGTGTTCGGTCAGGACATCGTGCCTCAGTAGCTTTCCGTCGCAGTATGCTATGCCCATGTTCTGAGTGCATCACTACGTTTGGGGCCGGGTCTTAATCGTGATACGGAGTGGAAACCTATTGTACCCTGGACAAAGGCATCTCAACAAGTTTATGTGCATCGCACAACGAAGCGTTCCACGCACATCCCACCACCATTGAACATCCTCCATGGAACGCACATCGTCCTGGTTCAGCAGCCGGGAAAAAAGCGGGGGCTCAGAAAAGTAAGGAGTATGGCTGCAATTCACGGCTGTGGTTTCGGACCACGTCACGGACAGAGTTATGTTGAACACTGTACTGTGCAGAGGGGCAGCATCAATGTACTGAGGACCACAACCGCTCTTGTCTCCCCGATTCCGTTGGTCATCTGTTACGTTGTATGCCTCCACACGAGTGATGCTACAGCCTCTGGACACCCACACCCACAACAGGCACTCCAAAGGACAAAGACTCTTGAGGTCCAGTATTCTACAATCATACAAAACGATAAGTTCGATGAAAAGGCAGCTCAGTCTTGCTTAACTGGTCTGGATGTGCCTTTTTTTTGGGGGGGGGGGGCTCAAAGGTCAGGTGTGGACCCGCCACTAAGCTCCAGCCACGCCTGCCTCATGGCCTTCTTTGCCATCTCAGTTCCATATGTGCTCATGCCTCTCAGCCACTTCCATCCAGTTCCGACCCCTCACCTCCCAGAATAGGGTAAAGACTGGCGGTCGTCTATTGGGTTCAGGGCATTATCGCCTGAGCGCCGGGTTGAGTGGGGGGCGTAGCGGTTTGAGGGTGTTCCACTTTGATTTTCACTTCACTGCTGGTATGCGCGCTATTGCTGCCCCCGTGCGGCCACACACTGCGGTTTCTGTGATCCCGCTCGTGGAGGGTGCAGGCACAGTTTTCCTGAAGGGGGGGGGGATGGGGCTGTGGGGGGGACCCCCCCCCCCAGGGGACCCAGGTGTGGGGCGGTCAAAGTACAGGCCACTGCCACCAACCCTGGTGTTATTTAGGTCCTTAGGATTGAAAAACCCCAGTGGGTACAGGCCTGTTCAAGGTCAACATACAACATACAAGGAGCGGAAGGAGGGTGTGTCAGTGTTGTGTATGTGTTATGGCGTGCAAAAGAGCTGTCGGTGGGCGTGCGGGGTGACGCACCTGGACCCTTCCGTGCTACAAGGCAGAGTGGAGGCGGTTGCCGGACAATGTGGTTGCCAGCACCACTTCATCCCGCTTTTCGGGGGCCGGGGGGGAGGGCCAGCTTGTGCACGGCGCGAGCAGTGCACGCGTGTCGTGACTTTGTTGTTGTCGGTGTCCGGCTTCCCATGAAAATGTAAGATTTGTATGATCGTGATTGGAATTTTCAATTCGAAATACCTCACCACCAAAATTCGGATTCTGGCCAGGATACAATATTCACCATATTTCAACAGATAGCTGTGATGGTGTAACAGTATCATTGCCAACTCCAGCATTTTCAGACCCGAGTTCGAGTCCCAGAGCGCATTGTTGTGCCTGCACTGTGCCATGTCCAGCACACCAACGTTGATGAAACGAGGATGTTTCTGAATATTTGTTGGCCCTGAACCTGAAAAATAATATTTTGAGCAAGTTTGCCGGCTTGGCAAGCCGCTGCTAAATTTCGAAAATCCCACGAGAAGGGTGCTCTCCTTCCTATGATTGATGATACCTCAACACATGAGTCGCTTCCGGCTTCCAGTTCCGAATGGTGTGTGTGTGCGTGTGTGATATTCACACAGTATCGCGTGTGTACCGCGCGCGGGCAAGAGCTGGCCACTGGCAGACAATGGATACACCCTCTTTGCTCCTTGGAAGCCGTGCTGGTGGTGCAGGGGTGGTGGATGGCGATGAACTTCCATCGGGTGATGAGTACTGCTGTGGGTGTGTAAATTGTGGCCTGGCATAATGTCCTGCTCTCGTTCTTCCGCCTTGAATCACTGTTGACCACCTTTGTCTTGGGTGGTCTCGCCCCCACACACCAATGTTCCATTTCTTCCCGGGTTCCAGCTGCAGCAGCTCTAGACCAAATAACAGGCCGCTCTCACAGGGGTGGGGGGGGGGTGGCTGGCCCCTGCTCCATTGGAGCACAGAAGCATGAGCAAAATCGAAAGCCCTCATCGACCCGGAGGACATGTTGGGGCCAAAGTGGAGGACTGACTGTTCAAAAGAAATAATATGGCAACGTATGACAGCACCCACAGCCATATGTGTCCTACGACATGGGGTGTTGCGGTGCTTCTGATATCTTGAGCTCCGTACAGCCCTTGTCAGCATTGTGCGTTCCATTCTTGGGCTGTCCTTTTCAAAGCCAACCGGTTTACGCGTAAAGATATGTGTGAGGGGGAAAAAAACGGGTCAACGGGGTCCACTGGGAGCAAAAAAATGACTTGTTTCAAAAATGATCCTAGACCACGTGGGATGAGCCCATGGTGGCCCGATTTGGCCCTCCAAAAATGCCAAAATGCCTTTAACATGGGCCGTTTTGGGACAAAAATGGGTCAAAAACGTGCCTTCCAAAAATGATCCTGGAGCACTTGGGGTGCACAAACAGGTGAAGTGAGCCCATTTTGAGCCCATTTTGAGCCGTTTTGGCCCCTCTAAAGTCCAAAAGAAGCTTTGAAAGTGGGCCATTGGGGGACCAAAAATGTGTGAAAACCGGGTCAAAAAATGCGTTTTTCCAAAAATTATCTTGGGCCATTTGGGGTGCTCAAACGTGTGAATTGGGCCCATTTTCAGCCCATTTTGACCCACTTTAGCCCATCTTGCAACATGCACGCATGAATTTGTACACTTGTGGCGTACTCGAGAGCGATGTCTGCCCCAATGGGGTCCCAGCCCTTGTCGAGAGGCGCGACGATGATTTGGACTCGGAATAAAACTGTGCAGTGCATGTTTTGCGTATGTCGTCCCATTTGCTGCTCTGTGCTCAAAAATGTGACCCCCCCCCCTAAAACCATACATGTTTGAAATTGCCTTTTCTCACAGATTTCAAAATTTTTTCACAGGGGAACAATATGTTGGCGCATCGGACCGAAATTTCAGAAAACCTGGGAAAAATGCCCAAACCCACCGAATTGGCACATTATGACAACATTATGAGAGAGATATATAAATGGCCCTTGCATTACACGTGCTCAGGCACGCCGCCTGGCAAACGGCAGATGAGCGAATACCAGCACCACATTCTTCGTAATCACAGTGCCTTCGCCATCGGGCAAGAACGTACTCTTAATCTGCATTGGGATATCACAGGCCATGGCAGGTCCCATGGTCGGGGCATAGATGACCTTGGCCCCGAAGAACGATAACTCCATGGCCTCTTGGAACGACATACTGGGGATGCGCAAGGGGGCGGCCACTTTCCTGCACACAAAGGGATTCGATGCCCCATGTCAGACGGGATCAGACCTTCCGTTTCTCTTGCATGGCGCTAGACATCTCGTGGATTCTCCTTTGCAAAGAGCGATGGCGTCAGCAACTCAACGCGCAATTTTGTTTCACCCGCTCGTATTCTTCAGCCAGTGAGCGAATCGCCTGCTGCGGCCGCAGCCTCCATCCATGCTCGCGCAAATCACGGCTGCAGCGGGCACGACCCAACAGCAATCAATGAACACGGCAGCAGACAATACAAACAGCAATGAGGCAATGCACCCCACGGTCAGCACAAGCAGCGTCAGCGGACCCTCGCGAAGCGCGGAACACCACTACGAGCACAGTTCAACTGCGAGGACCTTGGATCCGCAGTAAACACGCCATCGACATCAGTCCAAATCAAGATCAAAGAGCTGGACAGCAAAGCCCCAAGAATACTGGCAGTGTAGTCCGAGCCACCACGGCCCAGCGTCGTGGTCTCCTGCACTCCTTCACCGGTGCTCGCAATGAAACCTATCGAACAAACATGCAACAGGTCTCGCGCACTTTGCAGATTCCGAAACGACCATTAGTCATCATGTACTGTGCCTCGCGGCATCGGCAACTCCAGAATCACCTAATTCCTGAACCCTAGCCCCTGCAGCTTTGCATCCAGGCACAGGTTGCACATGGACCCCTTTGATGTCAAATACGGTGGACTTGATATTGATATTGATATCGAAGGCTCAATGGTCAGTGACAGAAACAAGAAACACTGTAGCACCAAAAATTCCTTTTCATTGCATAAAGCATCGCTGCGTATGATTGCGTGAGGCAGGTGACAAGTGTCTATATACAGAGTCTACCATTCTCATCGCTGTCACGACACACTCGTCAAACCCCAAAGATTCCTCAAAATCAGCATCAAAATCAGCAAAGGAGAATTCGGGATCGGCACAGAGCTTTCATGTCGTACACGTGCGGGCACACACAGAGCATGTAAGAGATGATATGACTCAGAAATAGGACGCACATGATATACCACCAGTTGAATAATTGGCCGTTAAAGGCTAGTTTGCGCCCAGGACATTGTCCTGATCAGCCTATCGCCCAAGGAAAGTCGTTCTTGCCGTATGTGCCACTGATAAAGGCGCTGGCCACCCTCCTTTCGCACCGTTCTGGGATGGTTCTCCAACATATCATGGACTTGGATGGTGGTCGTATAGCCACAAAAGAGGACTGTGTCCGTTTTTCCAATGGTTTGCCGCTATCTTAGATTTTAGATTGATGGGTACACGAAGCTTCGCATTGCTCAGGCACGCAGAGCCTAGGTCAACATACGGCACCGAGACCCCGACGACACAATGCCACCAGAAGATGTATGCCCCTTGCCTTCCATGAGGGCCATATGCGGGGTCGAGGAGGCCAAAAAGAAGCAGAACGACTTGAAATTGCACGTGCATCTCCTGCCCCGGCACTACATGCTCCGAGCTCAGGTGCTCCCAACTCAGGGAGACTGCAGCAAAAAAAAAAACCTTTATTAATCTGTTTTTTGTCTTAATGTTTTTGCATGCTGCCGCATGCTGTACTGCGGCACGACAGCAAAATAATATGATGCATGTGTCGGGAGAAAAAATCGCACACTGTGTTCCGAAACATGCGCGCATTTAACCAGCCTACACAGAGCTGTTTAGGGCACATTTGCAGGATTCGGAATGGATGGAAAACCCTCAAACTGGGACATGAAAATGGAATGTGGATCCCTCAAAATGGGATAGGAAGCTCAGATATCATTGATGCAAGGGAATCTCAAACGGAGAAAATGGTGCGGGGGGTTGGGGTGAGGTTGGGGGGGGGGGGGGCAAAATGTCTGCCGTGTAAACAAATTAACAATTGTAGAGCAGAAGCTTTTTGTGGAGCAGACTGGTGCTCGTCATGAAAATTCACAGCCTAACACACACAGTCAACGCAAATCAGTCGCAAAAAAGGAGCAGCAAACCACATGGCTTGGATGACCATCATACGACAGTGGCCTCAGTTGTGTTGTTACGGTTGCTGCCAGCACGTGTGAAATGCATGGTGGTAGCCCACAGATGATCCGAGTGATTTGCAGATGCTTTTAGAGCAAAAAACAAAATTGGTGCCTGCCCCGCATTTCAATTCAACATCAGGACTTGCTCATCTTACCCCCCCCGCCTCCTCAACCAAATTCCCGGTTGCCGAACAACCTGTAGTGATGAATAAAGTTTTGTTATGCGTTTTGAAGAATTCACGCACGTTTCCAGTTGTGACTTGAATATCCACCTGTAGGAACAGAGGCGACAGCAAATAGAGCATTTGGCATTCGACACGGCTCGTGTGGGGCAGGATATTTGTAGAGGTGAACAGTACAGAATATCATTCCGAGACAGAGCTGGACGACCACAATTCCGGGAAAAACGGCTGCATGACGACAACGATGAGACCAACAACAGCAGCAGCAGCAGCAGCAGCAGCAGCAACAACAGCAATCAGGAACGGATGAAATGGAAAGAATGCAACCTCTGCACTCAAATATTTGTCATCAGTCTTGATCAGGTGTCGCGCGTCACACCAATCTGTATCAGGGATCTCTGGTTTCAATATTTCGCTGATGATAGATGCTGACATCCTCTCTCCAAAACTGACCACTCTGTGAGAAAAGCAGCAAACAAGCGCAAGAAATCGAGCCCACAAGATCCACACCGCCCATCACTGCTGGTGCGCTGGCGGCACGGGACCAGCAATGGGTTTGGCATGGCCACCCGACGTGCCAGTGTCAACCCTTAATGCGCGGCCAGTATAAGGTGGGATGGAGCGCCCCTGCAAACCCGACCATGCCAGACCTGGCGGGGCGGGAACTTCCCCCCCCCCCCCCTCGCTCCGGCATTACCCCCCCGCCTCCCTCACTGCCCCCAACACTACACCTGCAGCTTTCTCCCCGCCGTCTCGGGGCCCCACGTGTGGGCAAAATGGCTACATCACCCCTGCCATCAGGGGGTCCCCAGCGCCCAACGCGGGGACAAAATCAGAAGTGGCTACTTAACCCCTGCCGTCGCGCGGGTCCGTGTGTGGGCAAAGTTGCTCATAAACCCACCATCTCGGGGGTCCCCAGCGCCCAGCGCGGGGACAAAATCGGAAGTGGACAAGACAGGAGGAGAACCACAATGACCTGAAGAAGTGGATTTGAAACTGAGCATGAGCACTGCGTCCCTCCGGGATGACCCTGACCCAATCCCTGATGATGACTGGGCGGGTGCACAGCAAACCATCTTTTGTCGTGTCACACGGCACGATCGCATGTGGAACACAATGCGTAATGTTTGCATTCCCTCATAATCAACGCTGTTGAAGGTATTCAAGCCTTAGCTTGCGGATGCGGAAGCGTTTGGAAAAGGCTTGAAACCTCCTTGCCTCAAATATCCAACGCCCGTGCGTTGACTGAGAGGATTACCTGGCTCGACTTCGGTCACTTGCCTCTTGCAAACACGACATGCCGCCCAAAATCACTTTCAATTCCTGAAGATTGTAACGACAAACAAAAATCGGCCACGGCATTCCGCCCGAGATCGCCGTTCTTTGTGGCGTCGCAATGTCACACTCACTACGCATGAGTTGCCCGTGTCTTTGTGCAGTGTTTGCAACCGCGGAGGGATGAGGTAGCACGGAAATGGCAGTAAGCATTTCGTTCACCATGTGGGTGCCCCGCATACAACCGTAAACCACCCTTGAGAAAAGTTCGTGCATGTCCATCAAGATCATGTGCCACGCATAGGCTACACTCCCTCCCTCCCTCCCTCCCTCCCTCCCTCCCTCCCTCCCTCCCACCCACATGCTATGAATGCTGTGACATCTCATTGATTGCAGAGTGTATCAAGATTATTTCATGCACAAAATACTGGCATCAACAATGGCTCGTTGACTACATAACACAACACAACACCACACCACACCACACCACACAACACAACCTGGGACAACACAGCACGACACCACACCACACCACACAAACACACCGACACAAAAACTAATCTAGGCGGTCCATTAGCAAGAAAAAGGTGCTCTTCCTCACCCTATCTCATGGTGACGATGTTCTGGAAACGGCCTCCTGGTTATTTTCGAGCATTTCCATGACCACAATGCAAAAAAAAAATGTACGTAGAGGGGTCAAGAACCCATGGTACACTCACGTGAAGCCCTTCAAAAAGTGATTTTTAGTCGGGGGAAAAAGCCTGCGCCGCCTGCGACCGTGGGCTTCCCCCATTGGAAACGGCTCTGGATGCTTTTTGCTGGTATGATTGGGCACCCACCATTGCACGCCCACTCTCGTTTTGGGATTATTGGTCATCATTGCTCGGAGAACCCCCTACCCTGCCTTGCATCGTTTCACAGAAGTCCCCAAAATCATACCTCTAAATACGCTTGCAAATTCTTGGTGACACGCTCGCGCTCAGAAGTCGGGATCAACTCTCCGATCACAGTCATGTGCCATTCCTCAATCTTTGCGAGTGTGGGGAGGTACTCCTTGCGTTGGACAGCTGCGTTCATGCAATTGATCAAATTATCTGGAAATATGGAATTTTGGACGGTGCTTTGCTAAAAGTCGAAAAGCAAAACACGCGCGGCAAGTCTCATCCTTTTCATACCATTTAAACATTCACGACAATCCACGGGCTACCATAGAGGCCTCTTTGATGTTTACGCGCCCGAAGTGCCATAGAGGATACATTCGTTCCCCGACATGTGAATTGCCACGTCTCGCAACGGGATTCACACCTACGAAAAATCTTTTCAACCCTTCGCATGCATCCTCCGAACCGCTCAAACCTCCCAAACGAGGTAGGGTGTTAAGGCACGGAACCTGTTGTCTTGCCCATTGCGGACACTACCACTGTCAAGGGGCAGTCATCGTCATCCTTGAGTTTCCGGTAGGCTTCGATGACAATCTTGCAAACATTTCTAAAAAAAGGATTGCCGAAGATAGGTGAGACACGCAAAAATTTCTACACGACTCGGAGTCCATTCAACGTGGGCTAGTGTAACGAACCTCAAGGATGCGGGTGTAGCCACGGAGCTACCCCCAAATTTGTGCACTTGCTTCCGAAGCGTTGGCAAATTCTTTGTTGCCCAAAACGACATTGCACACTACAAAAGAGACGAGTAAATGCAATGGATGAAGAAAAAGGTGTGGTTAGGCGCTTCATTTCAAAAGTCTCCGAGCATTCTTTGCGCTGGTGAAGGAGAGGGTTCATAGATACCAAGCACCAGGTTGTAGCATCCACGTGTACCTAGCCACTTTTGGGGTACTTCCGTTTCAGTGAAAGTTGCAATGATCGAGTTGATAACCCACAGAGCAGGCTAGTGATGGAGGTTCATGTAGCACACTTTGAGGGCATTGCATGTTTTCTAAGCGCATGGTTGTGTTGTATTCAACGCAACAAGGTGAAAGTATGCTAATTCGAAAAAGATATTTTTTGTGCTTTTGTTCGTAAAGCTTTGTCACGTCCTCAAAATCGGTCGTCGGCGAGAGTTAACTTCGAGGTAGCATAACTCCTCCGTTTGGATCTAGCTGGTTCTCGCAAGCTCGCAGCAACGCAAGGCAAAGTGCACGGCGGCTCCCGTCGAAGGCATGTGGCTTTTGTAAGTCAACACGGCCGCGCGGGAGGAACAATTGAACTCCACACCCTCAAAAAAATGAGGGACGTCTTCTTCATGGCCTTTGGTGTGCAGTTCACTTTGCAAACTGCCACTACCACGTCGCGGGGTTGTGTCTGTGGAGCCCCCTTGGGCATTAGAGCCTCCCAGGACGCGCCATATCCGGATTGCTTTTGTGACGCAGGCCTCCGCAATTTCCAAAAGAAAATACCGACCAGAATCTCCCACTCGTGCAATTGTTGTGAAGGCAAGGGTGCAAATGATTGAAGTCACACGGATCATGTTGCCAATTTTGAAAGGTTGCAGCATACGTGACGATTTGTTTCAAGCGTCATAAGCAGCGTAAGGGGTGCCACCTGCACCCCAGGCCCAGTAGCGGCTTTCACTTCCATTTCGTCGCGAGACCGAAGCGGTAAGGATAGGATGAAAACGTTTTAGCCTTGCCACCGAAGACCCTACCAACTGCCACCACATGACCTTAGAATTCAGCATCAACGGATTGGCAGCGGTCAGCAGCTGGCCACTGCTGAGGACCAGTTTAGAGCAAGGGCCTTGGAACACGCTGCTGACGTACCTTTTCCCATTACTGCATGGTTTCATGTCTGTAGTATTACTCGGATTCCCTCAAATGAACACCAGAGGAGGAAGGGAGGACACCGTGCCTGGTGTCCTCCCCCCTCCCCCCTATGTTGCGGGAATGGCTAAGTACCAGCGGCTGTTAATTGATTTACACCCGCGTTCAAATTTTGGGGTTTTCTCTTGGCTGCCGCCGAGTTTTGACCCCGGATTTGGACGCCCTGGCAGCTGGAGTGATGGTGAATGGGATCCCAGGTGGGGGGGGAGAGGATTTGCCAGGGGATCCCAGATTTAGCTGGGTGAAGTAGACGCATTTTGGGGTTGCGTCAAATTTTCATTGTAAAAAACTTTACACTTTGTTCAAAAATTGAGAAAATCTCAGCGTCGGCGCGGTGACGGTATGCAGACTGCGGCCCTAGCAGACTGCGAAAGACTGCGCACGAACATGCGACACGCGTAACTGAAAAAACCACCGCAACTGACAGAAAGGTATGAATTTTATGTTCCTGTTCTAATTAGTTCGAATTTCACCTTC
Organism: Eutreptiella sp. 'Long Island Sound 2002'; assembly: GCA_964036045.1. NCBI lineage: Eukaryota > Euglenozoa > Euglenophyceae > Eutreptiales > Eutreptiaceae > Eutreptiella > Eutreptiella sp. 'Long Island Sound 2002'. The sequence goes on along the minus strand of OZ038380.1, from coordinate 185,568,046 downwards.
TGATCACTCTGTCACTTATTATTAATTACTGACAGATGTGTGATTGGCCAGCGTTGCCCTTTACTTCGCTGTTTTGAACGCGTTTAGCGCTGTGCGCAAATCGACTCCCTCCCCCTCAATTTCAACTCCCTCCAAGTGAATATCCACTCCCTTCTACTCAATTTCTACTCCCTCCAAGTGAAATATATACATATATATATATATACAAATACATGTATGTACATCTATATATATATTTATATATATATATATATATATAGATGTAGATATGTAGATATATATATATATACATATATATACGCATACATACACACACATCCACACACACACATACATACATACATATATATATATATATATATATATATATATATATATATATACTATATATGTATACATATATACATATATACATATATATATATATATATATATATATATGTATGTATATATATATGTAGATGTATGTATGTATGTATGTATGTAGATATGTATACATATATACATATATATATATATTGCTGTATACTCCCTCCAAGTGAAAATACACTCCCTTCCCCTCAATTTCAACTCCCTCCAAGTGAATATCCACTCCTTCCTACTCAATTTCACCTCCCTCCTGCTCAGTTTCCACTCCCTCCGAGTGAAAATCCACTCCCTCCAAGCGAATATCCACTCCCTCCTACTCAATTTCTACTCCCTATATACAAATACATGTATGTACATCTATGTATCTATATATATATATATATATATATATATATATATATGTGTATGTATGTATATGTATGTATGTATACTCCCTCCGAGTGAAAATCCACTCCCTCCTACTGAATATTTACTCCTTCCAAGTGAAATATATACATATATATACAAATACATGTATGTACATCTATATATATATATATATATATATATATATATATATATACATATATATATACATATATATATATATATATATATATATATATATATATATATATATATATATATATATATATATATATATGTATATATATATATATATATATATATATATATATATATATATGTATATAGATATATACAGACACACACACACACACACACACATATATATATATATCTGTATACATACATACATACATATATATATATGTGTGTGTGTGTGTGTGTGTACATATTGAGAAGGAGGGTGTGGACTTCCGCTTGAAGGGAGTTGGTACAGGTTGACACGGGGGGAGTTGAAAATGAGTAGGAGGGAGTGGATTTTCACTTGGAGGGAGTTGAAAATGAGCAGGGGGGAGTTGAAAATGAGTAGGAGGGAGTGGATTTTCACTTGGAGGGAGTTGAAAATGAGCAGGGGGGAGTTGAAAATGAGTAGGAGGGAGTGGATTTTCACTTGGAGGGAGTTGAAAATGAGCAGGGGGGAGTTGAAAATGAGCAGCAGGGAGTTGAAAATGAGTAGGAGGGAGTGGGTTTTCACTTGGAGGGAGTTGAAAATGAGCAGGGGGGAGTTGAAAATGAGTAGGAGGGAGTGGATTTTGACTTGGAGGGAGTTGAAAATGAGCAGGGGGGAGTTGAAAATGAGTAGGAGGGAGTGTATTTTCACTTGGAGGGAGTTGAAAATGAGTAGGAGGGAGTTGAAAATGAGTAGGAGGGAGTGGATTTTGACTTGGAGGGAGTTGAAAATGAGCAGGGGGGAGTTGAAAATGAGCAGGGGGGAGTTGAAAATGAGTAGGAGGGAGTGGATTTTCACTTGGAGGGAGTTGAAAATGAGCAGGGGGGAGTTGAAAATGAGTAGGAGGGAGTTGAAATTGAGTAGGAGGGAGTGGATTTTCACTTGGAGGGAGTTGAAAATGAGCAGGGGAGAGTTGAAAATGAGTAGGAGGGAGTTGAAAATGAGTAGGAGGGAGTTGAAAATGAGTAGGAGGGAGTGGATTTTCACTTGGAGGGACTTGAAAATCAGCAGCAGTAGCCTTGTTACCAGTAGGGTATCGTTCCCTTATCTGGCGATAAAATAATGCAATCATTTTATAAATTTGGGCTGCAGAACGGTTCAAAACATCCTTGTCGCCTTTTAGCAGAAGATCAGTTGCAGTAGATCAGTTGCAGTCGTTTTTTCGGTTGTCGTAAATGCGCGTGTCGCCTGTTCGTGCGCAGTCTTTCGCAGTCTGCTAGGGCCGCAGTCTGCATACCGTCACCGATTCCCGCCCCGCTTCCCGCGATATTGGATGCAATCGGCAATCATGAAAAAACTCTAATTTCCAATTTCCGACTCTCATTTCGACAGTTCCACCTACCTTCACCCAAATTTACACTGACCCTTGCTTGATTATTTGATTGCACCCCATCCGTCCAGCCAAAAATCAATGTGTGGGACTTTTGCAACTTGAAGCTACCCTGTAAAGGCATGATATTTTGGGGACTGTCGAGGGGTCTCCGGGCTTTAGAGTATGCCGGATGTGACTCTTGCGGTAACCCGTACGGGTAGCACTACAGCAGCACTGGCCGTCGTATGCCCTGCAACCACTAAGCACCCATAGGCCCTCGACAAGCTACGGTCCACGTCCATCCTCATCCGCCTCGTAACACTTGCGAGTGTATGTGTGCATGTGTGTTGTGGACGAATGGACGCATGCATCTTGTTTGAGCTTTGCATAGCGTCATGACCGGTTGTATGTGACGGAACAAATACGTGGATCTGAGTAAAGCGTACTAACTTGTGCCCAATGTCTGCCACCTGACAACACAACAAAGTTTAGAGACGTGATCATGGGAAGAGTAACGATTAGGTTACCGATCTCCACACGTTTTCGTTCGTGTGGTAGGGTATGTTAACACATTGGAGAGGGCCATACAATCGTGCCAAGATGGAAATAACATAGATACACTCTGAAAGAACCATGTTGGGCTGGCGCAAACCCGATGGGCCACGCGTGGCGCGCCGAGCGAAGCAAATGCACACCCGCAACTACCTGGTGCGGATTGCTCCTTCGTCATCCCTAACGGAATCCTTCCATATTATCCATCCCTTTGCATATTACTCAAAATGCAGGGTAGACGGTGCAAGCGGATACGGATAAAGAATGCATTGAGGAAAGTGTGTCGTCATTTGTTCGAAGATTGTTGCGGTAACACCGCTTTCCCCGAACTCGTGGGGGACGTCATTGCCCCTTGCAATTTGGAGGGTGTTTGTGGTTTATGGTCATGCTGTTCTTCAGTTCCAGGTGTCCAACGGTTTTTTTTTTCGCCTTTGCATGTGTTCCGGTATGTAATGGTTGTTCTAAGCCGCTCGCGCACTGTGCGGCCTTATCTAATGATAGGGGCGTAGGGACCGTAGTAATTCGTATTGTGCCGTGCCTTGGAAAAGGCCGCCGGGGGGTACTTTGAGACACCCTCTGAACTAGGGGGGGGGGGGGGTTATATCGCTGCAGCCCTTCGGTCCACTACTCATCTGGGACTTCCCTCTCCCTTGTTGGGGTGCCGTTCTTTGCATCAGATTGCATGCAAGCCTCTACCGATGGCCAGGCTCAGCCTGTGGGTCCGCCATCAAACACAGCGGCCGCCCAGGGCTGTGCCCCAGACGCTGCCAGCGGTTCCGAGAACCAGGAGTCCAATGGAATCGCAGCCTCCAACTCCGACGCACAGGCCGAAGCCCTTCACCAGGACCCCGGTGGAATGCGCCCTGCAATCCGCCGCTTGCAGGAGGATGAGCAAGTGCCTTGGGAGCCGATCCTGTACGATGTGCCGGAGCCTGTGAAAGAGCACGAGTCCGTTTTGTGCGCCATCTGCCTCGAGCTTTTCCAGAACCCTCACATCTGGAACGGCTGTGGGCACACCTTCTGCCTCTCGTGCATCCGCGACCACGTCAAGACCAACCAGCACTGCCCCGCCTGCCGCAAGCCCTACACGGGAGAGACCCTGAATCTGACCATGAAGGAGCAGCTGGAGCATGTCCAAGTGCGGTGCCCCAACCACGGCTGTCCGTGGCAAGGCCCCAAGAAGGAGGTGGATGTGCACTGCAAGACGTGCCCGAAGGGGTTGTTCCGCTGCGGCCTGCCAGCGTCGCCCCACATCGCTGCGAGCACGTGCGAAGAGGCATGCAGTTTGGAGGAACAGGCGGCGCACCGCAAGAAGTGCGTGTTTGTCAGGGTGGAGTGCAGCTGCGGGGACGTGATGGCCCGGTTGCATTGGGAGGAACACCGGGTTGCAGACTGCTTGCACCACAGGAAACGCTGCAGCACGTGCTACGTGAAGCTGACCCGAGCGGCCCTGCGGCAGCACCAATGCCCCAAGGCAGAGGTGACGTGTGTGACTTGCGGGGACCGCATGCGGCGCGAGCAGCTGGAGGAGCACAACACAAGAATGTTGCAGGAACACGTGCAGGAGATCAGCCAGGCCCTGTGCGCAGCCTTCGGCGTTGGCAGCGTTCGTGAACTTGCCGGGTGGAGGTGGGGCGTCAGGGACGCAGCGCCAGCGTCCATGGGCTCCCCGTTGCCAGATTTTGGCTTGGGGATGGAGGGAGTGGGAATGGACGGGAAAGGTTTTGCAGGCAAGGGAATGGCTTTTGGGGGCAAAGGGTTTTTGGGCAAGGGAACGGGACTGGAGGGCAAAGGACTTGCAGGCAAGGGAGTGGGACTGGACGGCAAGGGTTTTGTAGGCAAGGGAACGGGACTGGACGGCAAAGGGTTCGTAGGCAAGGGAATGGGAATGGACGGCAAAGGGTTCGTAGGCAAGGGCATGGGAATGGACGGCAAGGGTGTTGGAAGCAAGGGGATTGGAATGGAGGGCAAGGGTTTCGGAGGCAAGGGTGTGGGGGCAGGTGGCAGGCTCTTGAGTTGGGCCTCGGAGTTTGGCAGGGGTTCTCTGTCCAGGCGCTTCGATGATATATCCGCATCTCCACTCTCGCCACCCCGCTTTCGTCCTTACTCCCCGCCTTACTCCCCGCCTGGACCTACTCCCCGCTTCCCAGACTCGCCTTATTACTCCCCACCTTCGCCTTCTTACTTCGTAGACTTGGATTCGCCCGTTTACTCCCCACCATTCCCAGACTCACCCGTTTCGCCCGTTTACTCCCCAGCCACAGATTCCTCTGGTTACTCCCCCGCTTCCCCTAGCCCTCAGCGCGACCGTCGCAGGAGCTCACGTCGGTCTGACTCACCTGCCCTTGATCGCCGACCCAAGCGCCGCAAAAGGTGAGGGAACGCTGACCAGCTCATCAGGAGGCAGGTCTGCCTGCCACTTGCAAGCGACCTTGTTTCCCCCAGGCCCACACAGGGGGCCAAAACTGGCCCTCCTTCGCTCCCACAGCCCGCCACCCAATCTCGCGTGAGAATGGGGCCCTGCACAGGGTCGCGCTGCAGGTATTCAACGCCCGGCGGCGCTTAGGGCAACACTCAGCGCAGGCTCTTAAAAGGGGAACAACTCTGCTCGTCATCGCGTGTGCCGGAAGGCATCCGCCCGGCGACAACGCAGGACACAGGTGCAGGGTTGCCCCACAAACTTGGCGGACGTTGCCCGCCAAACCGTGGGGTGAACACTGCCCCCCCCCCCCCCCCTTTTGAGGTAAAGGGGGGGCGTCCCCCAAAAAGGGGCTCCGAGGGCTGAAGCTTTTTGTCCTGGACAACTCACTCCGTGAGTCCAACGTGGGGCAGACCCGTGGCCACATCCCCAGCGATAAGGCGGCCATCTTGGACTCGGCCTTGAAAGGTGGATACAGGCACGTGGTGATAGCAGCCTCACCTTCGACGGCCTTCGACCCGCGACCTCTCATACCTCTGGACATTCACCGACAGCCCCCTTCCCCCCACCACCACACACACACACCTTTGTGCTGCAGGATTGGGCCCGTGTGTTGCCGTTGTGTGTGGGGAGGGCAGTTGCAACCCAACTCGTGCATGTGCACCCGTTTTCTCCCGAAACCAAAAAGCCAGGTCCGGGGGTGAGGGGGGGCTCCGGCATGTCAAGCCGGACTCCCCACCTGCTGCCATCAACTCCGCAGCATCCACAGGCAATTACTCGTCTGTGTGAACATTCAGTAGCACTGAAGGGGGGCTGCAATGGGGCTTGGAAATGTTGATCGAGCCCCTCATGCAGTTTTCTGCCTGCAGTACGCTTGGACAGGCATAGCTATGACACATATGAGGTTGTCCAAGTTTCCATTTCCAACTCCAGTTCATCGCGCTGAATCAGGGTTATTGGGCCATTTGTGCTGAACTCCGGGTATCCGGCCATTTGTGCTGAATCTGGGTATCACGCCATTTGCGCTTCTCCTTTTGCCCTCATGTGTCACATCTCCGTCTGTGCCCATGCGGCCTATTGTTGCCGAACCCCTCCCCCACCCCCCTGTGCATCAGTGGAACTTCCTCCATATAATACAGCTCATATGCTTTGGCACAGATTGTTTGCTGCATCCAGGGGTTTGAGCGTGATGTGAACTTTGGTTTCCGGTCCACTCCCGCCCTTCAGACATGTTTGCCTCATGATCAGCACGTCGCGGCGTATGCGGGTGCCGTATGCCCCTGCACAATTTTCACGTGCGGAGGCGAAATACTTGGCACCAATCACCCTCAATTAAACGCTTCTTGATCTCTTGTAGTTGCGCCCGAGTTCTCAGCACTGTGAGGCCTATGCACTCCGGCTGATGAAACAAGGCCTTTAAGTCAGCGGCTTGGTTCTCCAAGTGATCCAGCAACCCATTAAATTCATCTAGGCGTGCCATCAACTGGGCGCGCTGCGCCCTTGTGTGGTGCCCCCCCTCCCCCTGCCCCTTCCGCCAGAAGAACCTCTGGACTAATGGCTGAAAGTGTCTATGGCGGGGACATTCAGTCGATCGATACCAACCATTGATCCCCTTGCGCCAAAGCAGCCGCTGGCCAGGGATGGGGGGGGGGGGGGGGGGCTGGGCTGCGGCCGCCAGGGCCCCCGCGGAGGCTGCTGGTGTCGACATGGGTCCCGGAGAGGCAGGGGAGGGGCGTGGCAGGGCAGTGGGTCGTTGGTGGGTTCAGGACGTTTCGTGCCCCGTTGGGGACGCCAACCCCCTCCCCTCCCCCACTGTGGTCGTCATGCTGCTCCAGCGCGTCATGTGCGCACCCGCTTTCCAGCAGGTCCACCCTCCGGCGTTCACTGTGGCCTCAGGCGTAGAGACCCACAGGGGTGTGTCAGGGGGGTGCAGCTGTTGCAGTGTCGCTGCAGTCGGGCGCCGAGGCGCAAATCCCCTGGACAGCAGGCCATTGCTCAGTGGCAAAAACCTCCACCTCCGGGGGGGGGGGGGGTCTGAGGCCAAAAACAGGTTTGGGGATGTGAAACCTGTAGCTCCAACTTTGGGTCTCTTTAAGAAATCCCATTATTTTCATGAGGTCAAGTTCCTGATGTGTGTGTGTTGGGGGGGGGTTGAGCGGGGAATGCGGGGGTCGGCTGGGGTTTGCCAGCACGCCAAATTCCCCCCCGGGAGGGGGACAACCCCCGCCCCATGAGCAGTATGCACGCCACGGACGCTGTAGAATTGAGGCACTGGTGAGACAACATCCTCAAAAGGGACCTTGATGTCTGTACATACACCCCCCCCCCTTGCGCAAATGAACCCGTCTGACCGTTGTTTTTCTGACCACTCCTGCAGGTTTCCTCTTTGTGGGCACTGCTTTGTCTCAGCACGGTGGCCCCATCTGACCGTCGTTTCCCTGACGTTTTGCGTGCTTGCGCAAGGGGGGGGGGGGGGTACACACGGTGGGCGCAAGACCACGCAGGTGGGAACACTGGGACAGTGGCCCATGAAAAACCCGGACGCGATGCTGTGGAACTTGCTGATGAGCAATGGCGGGAAATGTCTAAGGCGGGGACATCCGGCTCAGCTCACCGACCATTTGGAGGGGAGCAGGACGCACCGTGCACACACTGTGTGCACACCGTGCATCTTTTTTATTTAGACAATTTACCTGACGCCATTGTTTTGCTTTGCTGTTGCCCCGTGAGGTGCCGTGTTGCTGAGCTGGTGCCCCATTTCACCCTGCATGCCCTCAGGACTGCATTGCACATGCTATTCCCTGGTCTATAGCTCAGCAACACCATGTCGTTGTCTTGGGTTCGCGCCGGTAGCAGTGCAAATGAGCAGGTTCCTGCTACTATTCTGGGCCCCTTACAATGCCCATGTGATTACGTCCGTTCTGTGGGGGTCCAATTGGGGGGTGAAAGCTGGGTAATTGCCCCAAACGGTGCGCACCGTGGGCGCACCGTACACCCGTTCCCCCTTGATGCCACGAGTGGAGGATTCCCTCCTCGAACGGTGAATACGTACGTATGCCCGGAAGTAGCAACCGGCATACTCAATCAGCCTTGATTGCACACCCCCTCCCCCAAGGGGTCCTTAACAATGGCCTGCTGGAGAGGTAATGGAGGCGTGTGGGTTGATCATGGGGAACGTGGGTCCGGACCATGCCGCCTGGAGCTGTGCTCGCTGCACAGCGGCGGCCATGCAGTGCCTGGGGCCGTGCGTTGCCGGCGATGACTGTGCACTGTTTGCACCTGGTGGCCCCTGCCGGCCTGGTTGGTGGGGGATTGGACGCCAGGGACGCAGAAGGAGAGGTTGTGCATGGGGGGAGGGGGGCTAGCTTTGTCAGTGGGAGTGGGATGCCAATCCCAATCCTTACACCCCCCCCCCTTTGCGCAAGCACTGCCTTGTCTGGGTACGGCGACCCCGGCTGACCGTCGGTTTCCTGACTTTCAGCGTGCTTTTGCACGCTGAAAGTCAGGGGGGGGGGGGGACAAAGCAGCCTCCCCATAAACACACTTCCCCACGACCACACACCGCCCCGAGACACGCCTCCATGAAACAGAACCAAGTGCGTTGAACTGGAAGTACCAACTGGCAAACCCCTCCGACAGATACCTGGGGACGGGGGTTGCAGTGAAATACATCCTGCTGGCTACTCCCCCCCTTCCCCCTCCCTAGTTGCCATTTCGTGTACAGCACTGTGTAGTGAGCGGGGTGGTTGGGAGGCTTCTTCTGCACTCGTGATGCTCACACCGCCCACAGTCCACCGAGTGTGTGCAGCACAAGGACATTCCCATGCACAACAAAGGGCCCCATGGCCGTGAATAGGATTTACTGAGGCACACCAAGCAGCTCAGGCAAATCGGTACAGCGGAAGTACTGACTCAGATCAGGGCCTTGAGAAGGATGGTACGAGTCAACTGTCAAATGGTGATCATGGTGTTGAGTCCCTGAGGCCCGCCTTGTGTGGCCTCGCTCATTCCCTTGCTTTCCTGCAGAGTCTGAGTGTGGGAATGTTGTTACACGGTGTGCCACCGCGGTGCACCCTCCAAACCGATGTTTTACCATCTAAAAGTAGGGGCAGGAAACTGTGGCTAGAGGCCTTCTACACCACATCACATCCTGGGGGTGCTTGTATGACTGCCAGGGCAGCGCATACAGTGCAACATCAGCAGAAGGCATTGCCGCTGCATTGCTGCCTACCAATGTACAACATGCCATTGGGAGGGTGAGGTAGTGCATGCAAGAACACTGATAGTGCTTCATTATGTTTTGTGGGCCCCTTTTTACGGCTTACATGGCTTTGTGCTCGCTCTTGCACCCGCCTGCAGATGCCATAGGGTGCGCACTCCAACAGCACCACCGTGTGCGAAATGCAGGGCACAGATTTGCGACACTTGGTGGTCCCGAACCCCTCGAGCAGTGTTACAAATCCGGCATTATTATCCCCCCCCCCTCCCACTCCCCCTTCTTGTGAGAAACAGCTCTTGTCAGAACAACAGTCGGTGTTGTTTCCACAACTTTTGGAGAGGGCAAAGCAAGCTGCGTCCGACAGGGGCCACGTTGGGCTCCTTTTTCCGGACATGCCGCAGCCAGGACGGGGGCGCACGTACCCGTGGCAGGAACTTGTCGGTCCGCTGCCGCGGCCGGACCGCGGTCCACAACTGCGGTTGGCACCAGGCTTGCCCCGTGGATGGAAGTGGGACCAGCAGCTGGCCGCAGACCTCGTCTCATGGGCTTCCATGCTGTGTTGGCGCAAGGGGCAGGTGTCGTACGCGGAGCTCGCAATGGATTTCAAGGCCACTTTAGGTCGGGCGCTACCCGCGCGCCCAGAGCACGCCCTCCGGATGACTGTGCTTCCACTGCGGGAACGAGCAGTGGTCCTACGGCAGGCGGCCTGGGCGCTCCGGCCGCACCTGCTGTTGGGCCGCCTCCTACCTGCGGAGGAGTCCCCCACGTGCCACTCCCTAATTGCATTAGGGGGCCGTACATGCCTTGGACTGAAGGGGCGACCCTACTTTGCCGCCCGCGGCGAAATGGTTAGGATGCTTGAGGGCTTGGCAGCGCACTGTGTCACGCAGTGGCAGCGGCGGCTAAGCAGGCCCATACACGCGGCACCAATGGCTGATTTCTTGGGAGGATTCTTTCCTCCGGCACCAGCAGGCAAGGCCCCCCTTCGGCCGTACCAGCGGCGGCCGCGCTGCCCACCGGCGCGGCCGGTAGAGCAGTCCGCAAGCTCGGGAGCGGCGCAGCCAGTAGCTGCGCAGGGGGTCCTCTCCTCTCGGCGCGGGCTAGGCAAGGGACGTGGCTCCACAGGAGGGCTGTGCCCCACGCATGGGGTGCCGTCATGCGAGCGCTGCCGGGCTACGGGCCAGGGGGTTGCCAACTGCTGCTGGTACGGACGCGCAGGCCACCCCATGGCAACAGGAGCACCAACGGGCTGGGGATCGTACATCACGCGGCCAGGCATGCGGAGGCTGCCGCAGGCGGAGCGGGTCTCCGCGGCCAGAGGCATGCATGGCTGGCTCCGGCGGCCGAGTGAGTCGGAGAACCGGAACGCGCCATCACCCCCTTCGCCGGCGGCCCAGGAACCAGACAACCGGATGGGGCCGGGCAAGGGCAGGAAGCGCGCGTTGGCGGGGGACCCCGCGGACGGGACCCAACGCCAACAGAAGCGCCACAAGGCAGCCAAGGACGCAGCAGGGGGATCACAGCCAAAGGATCTCGCCCCCCCCCCCCCTACCGGCCACCCTGCTCCCTGAGCAGGAGCCGAGAAGCGGCCTTTCCGCACCCCCCCCCCCCCGACTTTCTTCGCCCGCTCTAGGAAGGCGCGGCAGCGGACCCGCCGCTAACCCCCCCGCCTCCGCCACCGGTCGGACACCGGCCGTGGGAGGGGCGGCCACAGCGGCAGCGCAGCCGCCTCCAGAGCCGGGGCGTCCACCCTAGGGAGGGGGCGGAAGCACAAGAGGGCAGCCAGTAGGCAGCTCCGCAAGGGAGGGGGGGGGGGGCAGGGGAACCTCAGCCAACCCTCGGCACACCGCCGCGCCGCGTGCTGCGGCTGGGCGATGGCGTCCTGACCCTAGCGCCTTACCAGCCCCCGCAACCCCCCGTCCCCTCTTGGGCTTGCTTGGGGCGGAGAGCCCTGGCAACCCGGCTTGCACCGGTCGCTTGCCCGTGGCCTTGGGCCTTTTCGCCGTGGGCTTCACCAGATTGACTGCAGTGATGCCGTCAGGGGATGAGGGGAATGGGAGAGAGTCTGCGCCCCTGAGAGGATCTGAGGCCCCGGGCAAGGGGCACGGAAGGGCCAGCAGCGAAGACACCTGAGCCCTTGGCGTGGGTCCTTCTCTCGCGCCGTGTACACTAAGGGTGACACTTGGTACACGCTAGAAGACCCAATCTTGTTCTAGCCTAGAACACTCTAGCCTAGATGTTCTAGCCTAGATTAGATCAATACTAGAACGATATAATGTCTACCCAGATGTGCCAATTTCTTCATTGTTCCGCCGTGCATGCTTGCTATTGTCCATAGTGCATTGTTCCATGGTTCCTTCTCTCGCGCTTAGATATTACACATTTCTTTGCAATGAAACGCCCCCCACTTCCCCCCTTGCTCCCTCCTCAACCGGGAAGGATACTTCCCTCTTGTCTAAGGCACTACGGGACTTGAGTGTGGCTTCTAACCTCAAGGATGAGCGGGTGGGCCATTACTTGGCCACGTGGGCGCTATCCTGCCCCCTAGCACGGCAGCAATTCAACAACGCTGTCCAATATGTGAACACCGCCACTTCTACCCAAACCACGGGTGAGGCATGCAAGGCCACCGTTGAGGCATACGCCGCCTCCCTACTCCCCCCCACCGTCATGTGTGAACTTGTGCTCAACAGGAGGGCCCCCAAGTCCTCGTGGAGGACCCTCTCGGAGCTCTACACGCTCCGTAAGTTGGAGTACCACCGCACCATTCCCAGTGCCCCCTATTCCCGTCCAATTTGTACCGAGCGGGACTTCCAAGCCCGTTGGAAGGAGTTGGTCGCCCCCGTGGAATTGGATCCCCCCGTTGCCACGGTGTTGCTCAAGGCCACCGGGATCTCATGGCCCTTCGCCTCATGGGTCACATACATCCTCTCCCGGCCGGGCTTGGTGCGGTCAATCAACACCTCCCAATTGCTCTTCCACAACGTCCCAAGGGTGTCCATGGCCTTGTCATTGCAATTGGCCATGCTCAACACCCAAAGGCCCGCGGGGGAGCGGGCCAAGCGGTCAAAGTTGGCCAAGGAGATGGTGAGTGGGGTCCAATTGCCCCCGGCCACGGGGTAGGCATCCCCCCGGACGATGAACATCAATGGGAAGGAGCGAGTGCCTTTCACTCGTTCCAGTTTTGATCTAGTTAGCCTCGGACACTGCTCGCTAGAAGGTAGGCTAGACTAGACTAGAACTGGACTAGACTAAACTAGAGGTGGGTATGGGTGGACGAGGGGGGGGGTCGTCCACCTGGACAAGCCCCTGCGGGTGGGGGGGGGGTCCCAGGGTGGTGGGGGTGGCAACCGGAGTTGCCTGGGCGGAAATGGGGGAGACGCCCCCCCCCCACCCCCCCGGAAAAGGGGGTGAAGATGTTTGAGTTGGCCCAACTCAACCTCTTCACCCCCGAGGTGAAAAGGGGGGGGGGCAGCCACTGGCGATTCATCGCCATGTGCTGGCAGGCGCTCGGACTGGGGGGGGTGGATTGCGGGGAGGACTTGGACCTGGACGCCGACCTGGTCGGCGCTCATGGAGATGGGGGGGTGCGACCCGGCGGCGGCCAACTGGGGGGTGTATGCCAGATTGGTGCACGGCATCGCCTCCCGGCCCAAGTCCAAGCCCAAGCCCGCCGCAACCCCCGCAAGTGGGGGCCCCCCGCGGCCGCACCCCCCCAACCCCCGGGACACCTTCGCCAAGGCCTTGGGGGCCATCTCCCCCGCCCTGGACCGGCAAGGCACGGTATGTTGACTGCGTTCTGGCGTTGATCTGGCGAACCATTCTAGCGTTGATCTAGCCACCGCCGCCGCCGCCGCCGCCGCTAGAACGCCGCTAGAGCGTCGCCAGAACAGTTGCCTAGAACGCCGCTAGAACACACCTGCCTCATGTTTCCGTGCTCAGGTTGTGAGCGTGCAGACGTGTGGAGCCGACCCCCGCGGGGTGCGCGTGGAGTGGCGCGATGGCGGAGGCCGGACGCACCTCGTGGGGGTCACCGAGTTGGGCCGGATGTTGGGGAATGACCCCAATTTGGCCCTCTCGGTGCTGCATGGGTTGGGTAGGTGGGAGGCGGGCAGGAGTGCGGGGGGCAAGGGAGACCAGCAGTAGCAGCAGCACCAGCGGGGAGAGGACACCCCCCCCCCCCAAGGCCGCCAAACCCAAACCCCCCCCCCCAAGGCCCCGAAGAAGAAACCCCGCCACTTCGAGAGTAGCGAGGAAGAGCCCCCCCCCCCCGAAGCCCAGACCAAGCCCAAGCCCAAGCCCAAGCCCAAGGGCAAGGGCAAGGCCACGCCCCCCCCCAAGCCCCAAGCCCCCCCCCTGGAGGATAGGGGCCGGGACCCCTATGGGGATGTGCCGGGTGTGGGGGACACCCGGTGTGTCCCTTGGAAGGAGGGGGGCAATGGGGGGACCGTCAGCCAAGTGACGATGTTGGGGGATTGGGATGAGAAGTTGGACCCGGGGGAGTGGTGGGTGGTGTCGCAGGGGTCCAATGGGGAGGGGGGGAAGAAGGGGAAGAAGAGGAAGCGGGAGAAAAAGGGGGGCACCTTCCGGGTGCCGGGGGCATGCTTTCTTTCGGTACCACGTCGCGCAGTTGCACCGCCTTGTCTAAGCACCAAGACCCGGTCTAACCGTCACTTTCCTAACCTAGCTGGTGCTTGCGCAAGGGGGGGGGGGGGGGCAATAGAAAAGTAGCGTGCCGGACAGTTAATAGAAAAGTAGCGCGCCAGGTAAACACTCCCCCTATGTAGTTGAAGCTCAAGGAAACATTTGCACTGGAGCAGTGAAAAGTATTTGTGGTCCTAGGGATTGATTCAGGGGATAGCAGTGATACATTGTGGTTAAACTTGAGTGATTCAGTGAATTGCCATGGCCCTTGAAGCTGACACATATGGTTCTGGGGAGGTTGCCTTGGGCCCCTGCTGAGCATAGCGAGGCATACGAAAGATAAGGTTCCCAGCCCCGTCGACACGCCCACATCCATTTCGGCAAACAACCGATCTTTCGGTCTTTCAACCATGTATCTCCCTCAGGCCGGTGGTTCGCATTTCCTTGTGCTTATATTGCTGGCATGGGAAACTCCTCAAGCCTAGTTCATATCACAGGTATTCTCATGGGTGATGGGTGGTGGCCTCACAACCCTTTTCGGGAACTGCCCGTCTCAGAAAAGGGCTCTAGGGGAGTACCTAACACAACGTAGGTATTTGGCAACGTTGTTGTTTGGACTTGTCCTTTTGCACTAGGCACCTCTGCAGACTCCCCCCCCCCTAGGTGTCCAACAAACACTCTGTCCAATGAACATTCTGTTTGGACCGTATCATTTTTGGTACCGTTACATTAGTTAGTTAATTAGGTACCGAATGGCGTGTCCAACGAATCCACCTGTTCGGACCGGATTTTTTGAGGACTTTATTATTCGCTAGACAAGGGGGGGGGGGGTCTTATTTCGGACCTCAAAGGGCCACAACGGGCCAAGGGCCATTTCAAAGATTATACAATAGGTTCCAATTGTATTGTGCTCTTGATTGTGCTATGTTTGTGGGAAGGGTCGGTGCAATTTTTGTGCTGAAAGTGTTTGCTCTCATTGGGGGGGGAGCGTTAGCGCGTTGGGCATCTTTTTTTGACCATCCCCCACTCGTGCCTGTTTTTGCCCCCACCTCAGCAAACAATTTGGAGTACCTTCTTGCTGTGTCCAAGAATTTGGCCCATCCTTTGCACCCAGTTCATGACGATGGCAAGGGTGGTGGTTGGAAGTGGTGGGAGTGACATTTTGTGTTGTTGAATTCTCATATTTCGGCGTATACAAGGTGCCTTGCAGAGAAGGTTTGCGGTCTAGTGCGGTCTACTTCGGGAAGAGGTCTACTTCGGGAGAAACTTGGGGCTAGAGGTAAGATGCTTAATACAAAGGTAGCGTGCCGGGCATGCGCCGGGCAAAGATTCCCCCTGGGTAGGGTAAAGCTGGAGAAAATGTCGGAATACTTGGTCCAAAAATAGCGTGCTAGGTGCACCGGGCAAATACTCCCTTCAGGTAGCCACTTTGGTTTTCATGCCCTTTGGAGACCCCAAGACGGCAGGGGTTACATCACCATTTCACTTTTCCTTGATACGGCATTTGCACAAATTTTCCCGTGATACGGTGGGTTACATAGGCAATTCCTTTTTCCCTGAGACAGCAGGGGTTGTACAGCCATTTTCTTTGTCACGGCACGGCAGTGATTATGTAGCCATGTCAGTTTTGCCTGAGAGGGTAGGGGTTGCACAACCATTTCGGTGTCCCGCAACAAGGTAGGGGTTACACATGTGAGTGATGTTGGGGGCCATGATGGGGCGTGCAAGGGCCGGGTGCATGTTGCTGCGCCTTTTATGGGAAGACAGAATGGCACCTTGATGGTCTGACAACAAGCATGCAATGATGTACATGGGGGTATAGGGTACGGATTGAGGAATCCTTTGCTCATTTGTGGTATTAGTGGTTGGTTAGGAACATTTGGCGTGGTAGTGCAATGCGTTGCATCAGTTAGTTGGTATTTTGTTGCATTTTGCACAATTGTTTATGGGGGGGAGGTCCATTGCCCCCTTTATTGACCGTGGGATCACATTCCCCCTCATGTTTGTAACACTGTTGATGCAAGCAAGTCAAGCCATCCAAGATGACGGAGGGGATGAGGTTGAGGTTTGTGTGTTGTGGTGCCAGAAGCGCACCACCACATTTTGTGGTGCATGTAATGACAGTTATTGCGCAGTGTGCATTGACCCTCACACTTGTGGGGACAAAACTGTTCATTAGGGCCAGTACCCCAAGCAGACCAGAATCAACTCCAAACCCTTCCCTACAAACCACCCAGCATAGACCAAATCTGTGTATTCCACTCAGCACATAAACTGGGGCTAAAGTCGGGATATTTGGTACAGAAGTAGTGCGCCAGGGGCACACCAGGGAAACATACCCCAATAGTCTTGAAGCACATTGTAATGCATGCCCTTCGAGATATTGTTGTATGGGGATTCTATTTGCTGATATTGCACCATGCGTCGAATGTTTCGCATAATGCCCATCATCTGTGTTGGATGTGCCTGGTTTTGGTTGTTCCTAAGCATTTGTACTAATGACTGCTAGAAAGTATCACTGCAACCAGAAAGCTATGTAGTAGGTTTGGTGTTGGAGGACCTGGTCTGGGAGGACGTGTCTGATTTTTGTGGGATGGTTGGTCATGATAGGCAAACAGGTGAGGGCAGACTTAGAGGATGGTACCTCCCGGTCCAACAAAACTTTCTGCGTGACTATTTTTTTTCGAAAGGATTCATTTGTCAGCATGTCCAGCCCACCAACAAAGAAGCAGAAGACGGAGGCCGAGCAAACATCTTTCCCCAAGAGCAAAATCAAGATTCTTTTGCTTGAGAATGTTGCACCCAGTGGCATCAACAAGTTGAGGGAGGAAGGATTTCAGGTGGAGACTGAAACCAAGGCACTGACTGAAGCAGAGCTTCTGGACCGCATTGAGGATCTTCACGTCTTGGGCATCCGCAGCAAGACCAAAGTGACTGAAGCTGTACTGCGCAAAGCCAAGCGCTTGTTGTGCGTGGCATGTTTCTGCATCGGCACCGACCAAGTCGACCTTCAGGTGGCACAAGAGTGTGGGATCCCAGTGTTTAATGCCCCCTTTGCCAACACCCGGTCTGTGGCTGAGCTTGTCCTTGGGGAGGTGATCATGTTGGCACGCCAACTGGGGGACAAGACGATTGAATTGCACAAAGGCACTTGGAACAAGCTGGCTAAAGGCTGCTGTGAGGTGCGTGGCAAGACTTTGGGTATGATTGGTTATGGGCACATCGGATCGCAGTTGTCAGTTCTCGCCGAACAGTTTGGCATGAAGATTGTCTACTACGATATTATCCCAAAATTGCCCATGGGCAATGCCACGCAGCTCGATACGATGGAGGCGGTGCTGTCGACCGCCGATTTCGTCAGCCTGCACGTGCCTAACTTGCCCAGCACTGTGAACCTGATCACTGCAACGCAGATCAACCAAATGAAAAAGGGGTCGTACCTCATCAACGCGTCCCGTGGGAAGGTGGTGGATTTGGATGCCCTTGCAGCAGCTTTGAAGTCCGGCCATGTTGCAGGGGCTGCAGTGGACGTGTTTCCTGTCGAGCCCGAGAAGAATGGCCCTGGCTTCGTGACACCCTTGCAGGGTTGTCCCAACACTATCATGACCCCCCACATTGGAGGGTCTACTTTGGAGGCCCAGTCCAAGATTGGGGATGAGGTGGCCTTTTCAATCACCAAAGTCATCAACACTGGCAGTACCATTGGGGCTGTCAATTTCCCGATAGTTGACCTGCCACAAGAGCCAGGTCTTCATCGGATCCTGAATATCCACAAGAATGTGCCGGGTGTACTGCGTACCATCAACGAGATTGTTGGCAATGTTGGGGCCAATATTGAGGCAGAGATGCTGGTCACCAAAGGAAAGGTTGGCTACCTTATCATGGACACCGATCAGACTCACAGTGCCAAAGTGCTGAAGGCCATCAGAGAGTTGGACTCCTCGTTGCGCACCCGTGTTTTGTACTAGAGGCGCGACAAAAACCAGCCCGATCCGTATTGCAGAGGCCTTTCAGCTTCTTGCCATCAACAGGTAATTCAGGACCTGTGCTCTGGGCCCCTGGTTGAGGTCCCTGGAAAGGGTTTGTGCCGTGCCTGCACTGCGCCTAAGCAACAGTCGTCAATCAGGAAACGATTCGTGAGGGCATTGTTCCATTTGCCACTGAGAGTGTTCCATGACGACCGTTGCATGGCTGCTGTGCGTGAGCAATGCAGGCTCTCTGCCTTGGGACATTGGGCCCCAAGCAGCTGTTGCAGGGCTGCCAGTTATCTCCCGTCTTTGCACAGCGTTTGCACTCCCCAAGACTGCCCGATAACGGGCTCCCAAATGTATTGTCCCTGAGGGAAGTGTGCAATATGTTCTTCGCACCTCTTTTATTCCCTGTCAAGGAACATACACGCCCCGCTCCGGGGTTCAGCTACTCAGTGCTGACGTCAGCACCAGAACAGCGAGTTCTGCATTTGTGTGGCCTTTGGCCCACGCAAGACTTCATCAGCATCCAACGTGCAGAGCATTTGCCGAGCCACAGCTGGGATGCTGGGATCTCGGCAGCATCATGCAACTGGTGGTACAAGTGTGGAGATGCATGCCTGAAGTGTGTGCACCAACTGCATGCGTTTCCAAGCATCAAGGATAGGAGCAGTATATGTGACGGGGTTCAAGTCCTGCGGAAGTTGTTGGAAGTTCTCCCTGTTTCAGAGGAGTTTTCTGTGGGTCATCGCCGTCATTTTTCAGCGCACCCTCGGCATCAGCTCCATCCGCAGCCTCACTAGCCCCTGTGAAGGGGCACAGTGCAGTGGTGGGAGGTCTAGGGTTTGGGCTCTGGTCACAGGGCCTTGTTTTGTGGGCAGAATCTGCCGGTGACAAGGCTCTGCCGCTGTTTGTTGCTCTCCTCGTTGATGAACAAAAAAAATTTAATTTCTTAGTTTTATCATGATAATATGACAGAGAAAAACCTGTATCAAAAGATTTTTCCTTCTCATTTTGGACAATTAGCCAATATTTTTCTTTGGACATCTGGCCTGGTTGCGTTGAGAAATGCCAAGGGCATTCACCAGCAGCGGTGGATGGCATACAATCTGCAGGGGGCCTCCATGCCATGTGTTGCTTTATGCAAGTGTAATCCGTCACTTGTTGCTGCTCATAATGACATCTTGCTCCCGTCAATTGTGCTTGGATTGCTGCGTGGCCCCCCTCTTCCCACGTCCAATCCTGGCGCTTGACTAAAGTGGCCATAACTCAGTCTAGGCGCGCCAAAATGCACGGTACTTCGGACCATCGAACACGGAATTTCGCGCTCTTCAATTTGTCTGCTTCAAAATTTGCTGAAAATGCACACAGCCCTGGGAAGTCGCAATTTATTGCCATTTTGGGCTGTTTCAGGCTTGAAAGAATCCCTCCGGCCGTGTCCGGCCAGGCAACTGAACTGGCCATAACTCGGTCCAGGTGCGCCAAAACGTGCAGCATTTTTTACCATCGAATGCGGAATTTCGCACTTTTCGATTTCGTCTCCCGCAAAATTTTCTGAAAATGCACGTAGCCCCGGAAAATGGCGATCTATTGCCATATCGGGCCGTTTCCGGCTTGAAAAAATCCCCCCGCCATGGCCGGCCGCGCAACTGCGGTTGCGATATCTTGGTGTAGGGGGCCCAAAACGCCTGGCACTTCGGACCATCGAAGGCGGAATTTCATGCTCTTCGATTTTGTGTGTCGCAAAACTTGCTGAAAATGCACGTAGCCCTGGGAAATCGCGATTTATTGCCATTTCGGGCCGTTTTCGGCTTGAAAAATCTCCGGCGGTGGCCGGCCGGGCAACTAAAATGGCCACAACTCGGTCTAGGCGTGCCAAAACGCGCCATACTTCGGACCATCGAACGCGGGATTTCGCGCTCTTTGACTCACTCCCCGACTTCTGTTAAAACTTGATCCAGAGACGTCACGTTAAGCACAGCCTTTAGACAATTTATAGGACAATGACCGCCAAACATCACTCTTCCCTTTCCCCTGAATGAAACGATGCTATCTACAGGGCTGGGTGCCAGGATAAATAGGGTGTTCCTTCGCCGGGGCCAGGGCAACCCCTGCTCAACCGGCATCAGGTGGGGGGCGTCTCCCGCAGCCCAGATGGGCTGTTTGCGCAACGGGGGCGGGAGCCTGTCAGGGGCAGACCAGCTATGAGGGGGAAAAGGACATATGGTGGACGGCCGGGACAACGCGTGGAGGAACAGGGCATCTGGGCCTCACGCACACAGAAACACAGCCAGGCAGGCTATAGACGGCCTGTGGACAGAGGCGCGTGGACAGCAAAAACAGTCAAACGACCCCGGAAACAACCAGCACATCCTTAATACGCCAACTATTGGGCACCGCTGACGCGCAAACGGCACACCATGCCACATGCAGCACAGCCCCAACACACCAACTACTGGGCTCCGCGAACGCGGAAACGACACCAGCAAGAGCACCAGCCGCAGCGGCCGACAGAAAGCAGCGACCCGACGCAACATGCGAAGGGAAGAACGGGTTACTGTCCAGGGCCCCGTAAAGGAACAACAACCAGATGGAATGTCACACACGGGGGGGGGGGGGGCGACGCCTTCGGCATCTAAGGAGTCCATGGAAGCTGTACAGAGGTTAATGGGCCGCAAGCCCATGAAACATGTGCCTTTCCTCCCTCCCCTTATGGCAAGCCCACCTGCTTTGGCTTCATGCTTGGGCTTTTCTTGGCACTGTTGGTGCCACCAGCTTTTTGGGTATCTACTTTTCCTCCGGGTCAGAAAAAAGGAGGTGCCCATGAGCTCTAACGACGATGCCTCACAGGGTGAGGGGCGCACAGTGCGGGCAGTCACTGGGGGGAGGGGATATCGTTCTGTCTGCTGCAGCGATCCTGTTCCCTATTTGATCTGTGCTTATACTGCTTGGAGCCAAATCTGCACCCAAATCTGCACCCAAACTTGGACAGCAGTGAAGCTGGCTGCAGCCAGCTTGTCCATCCCTGTCGCTGATGGGGAACATGTGCAGCAGTTCAAGGCTCTGTGGAACTGTAAGAGGAACTTCTACGCTGTGCCTGTTCAGCAGTAGGGGCAGCCAGAAAACTGATGCATGGGTGCAGTGGGGGGGGGGGGGGATTGTCGCCAAAAAATGCCCCCACCCCACCCCACCCTCGGAGGGGGGATGGGCACCACCGCAGACCAAACACTTATCAGCCCACACTGTGCAGAATTCATGGCCGGTCACTTGCGTGCTATTTGTTACCAAAGACTCTTGGGCACACGCTGACATGCGTAGACGCTGATGGTGTGAGGCACATGATGCAAATAAGCAGATTTTGCTATCCCGGATGAGAACCATTGTCCCTTGGGGGTGGATGGGCAAGGGGGTGGGGGGGTACTTCCACGGTAGGTTGCATCTAGAGGGTAGCACGCTGGGAAACATTTTCCCCTATTTTCTCCGTTGTCACCCTTTTTTTCCCATTTGTTGTCCCCATGTTGGGGACCACCGAGAAGGCAAGGGTGATGTAGCCATTCGGCCCACACGTGGGCCCCCGAGACGGCAGCGGTTAGGTAGCCTGGGCTGGAGGCGGGAGTGATGTTTGGGGGTAAAGCATTGGGATAGATGGCCAAAACATTGATTTGATTGCCAGGCGCGCGTCGGGTGCGCGCTGGGCAAACGTACCCTCCTAGACCGGGCCTGGTGGCCCGCATGTACTACGTCCGTTGCTCTGATTCCAACGCCATTTTCATTTTTTCATAGTTTATCATCTGGGTGAAAGCTGGGCCTACTCGGTAGGTATTAGGGCTATCTTGGTAGGACTTAGGGGGCGCCTTAAGCGCAGTGCGCGTGCAGTGCAACTATTTGGGCGTTTGGCCGTAGTAGAAGCCCATACTTTGTGGTACTTTGGGCATCATTGTGGTTTGGTAGTAGGTTTTGATGCATTGGGGATCTGGCATTTTTGGATGTTCACCACCTGTTTCACCCATTTCTACTTTTTTCCACACATTTTTTGCCCATTTCCACCACATCTACTCTTTTTCTTGGTTGATTGATATGGTGATACACTTTGAGGGTGCCTGCTACAGGACATCATACTTCCCTCCTCATTTCTCAAGCCCATTTTCTCCATGGATCTCAGTATTGGGGATAGGGTGTTCTACACCCACTCCAATGGCCTGCGACCTCCTACCACGGTGGTTGGGACGGTTGAAGACGGACTCCTCCACTTGGAATGCTACCAAGATGGGTTGAGAGTGGTGAATATGCAATGCAAGATGGAGTCCATCTCCTTTGCCATCCCAAGTTCAGACTCGCCACCTGACTGCCCTCCATCTCCGCTGCCCAACACACAGTCAAGTTTCCCCCCAAAGGCCCCTAGTCCTTCACCATGCCACAAGAACCGGGAAGGTCCCCCTCGAGGTCCCCTCCAGTCCAGTTTGGGTAGCCTAATTCTAAGGGTGTTTCCAAGGGGTGTGCCTAGGGGCTCTTTGGGGGGAACAACGTAGTGCGCAGTGCAAGGATTCCCCCTTAGGGGCTTCTCCGTCGGACCATGGGGGGCGCCTTAAGCGCAGTGCAACTATTTGGGCGTGTGGCCGTACTGGAGACCCATGCTTTGAGATACTAGGGGCATCATTGTTGCCCCGTGGCGTAGGTTTTGATGCTTTCCACATTCCGGATATGGCATTTTTGGATTTTCACCCATTTTCACCCATTTCCACCCTTTTTCACACTTTTTTGCTCATCTCCACCACATCCACTCTTTTCTAGGAGGGAGCGTAAGCATGGGCATGATGAGATACTTCCACGCGAACATTTGTTCCGCTTCTTTTTCTTCCTTAAGCACACTCCACCTCATAGGTGTGCGCATCTCCTCTCTGGAGCAACGGGGTGCTCTGAGGAGGCTTGGTGGGCAAGTGTGCATCGTGTTCGTTCTTACTTGAATGGTGTTGTCGCTGAAATTCGATGGGCGGAAAGATTGTCGGAGTGGAACCGCGTCCCACACTTTCCTTATTTTGTGACGCATTACGTGGACAGCATGCCCATTGCTTCCATAGGAGGCATCCTTTGTGATGTCCTATTTAATCCTAAATGCGCCGGGTGCGTATATAAAGTTACGGTTGCCATTGACAGCCTTGGCAACATCGTGTGGGTTTGTGGGGCAGTTTGGGTCACCTAATTCTAAGGGCGTTTCCAATGGGCGTGCCTAGGGGCTCTTCATGGGGAACATAGTCTAAAAGTAGCGCGCAGTGCGCACGCAGTGCAAGGATTCCCCCATGGGGTCCGGTGCATTTTGGGGGGGGAGGGGTCCATGAGCTGCCCCCCCCCCCCCGCAATCCAACACAGGGCACACCACAGTGCAGGGGGACAGAGGCTAGGGGTAGGTCTGCACGGACTGGATCCCCATGCCGAAGGCGGTTGAGGGTTGAGTGACGTTTGTTGGTGGTCAACCGCCGGACGTTGGCTTACCGCATGTTGTGGGAACCTGCGCTGGCGATGGGTTTCCAAAGCCAAAGCCCTTGCACGCTTGCTCCTTCGGGGCTCGATTGGGAGGGCAAACGTTTTTTGAGGGGCCGAAAGCTCAGGGCCGGAGCCCGACGAGCACTCCCTGAGGGCTGCGCAGCCCTCCCCCCCGCGCACACACCGTGCAACACCACCGCCGGTGTCCTGGTCTTCAGATTCGCCATGCGACCGACGGGCGCGGCGTGCGCCGCCGCCCTCAGCTTCGGCGCCATCCGCCAAGCGGCCGACCAGATCCGTGGGTCGGTACACCGCACGCCGGTGCTGCGGTCCGGCACCCTGGACGCCCTGCTCGGGTGCGAGCTGTACTTCAAGGCTGAGAACCTGCAGCGCACCGGCAGCTTCAAGGCTCGGGGCGCCCTCAATGCCGTCCTCCAGCAGCCCGCTGGCGCCCCCGGCGTCGTGTGCCACAGCGCCGGCAACCACGGCCAGGCCCTGGCGTGGGCGGCCGCGCAGCGGGGGCTGCCATGCGTCGTGGTTGTGCCCGACACCACCCCCAAGTGCAAGCGGGACGCCATTGTCGCCTACGGCGCGGAGCTCGTGACCTGCGACCCGGCGCGGCGGCTCGAGACCATGACCCGCATCGCGGAGGCCACCGGACTGGTCCCGGTCCCGCCGTACGACGACTACCACGTCATGGCCGGGCAGGTCCAGTCCTCTTGCCACGCACTGCACCGCTCGATTGACGGGGCCGATCCAACAATCCAACAAATAGGCGCAAATGGGTGGGGTATGGGGCCCGATTTGGGAGGGGGGGGGGGGCTGCTGATGCGCCCCCCCCCCGGGCCCGCCCAGTAGAGTCCTGAGGAGCACAACCCAAGCCATCCCGGGAGGGAAAGGCCAGAACGCATCAGTGGACCTGAAGGAATTGGATGCAAAACAATGCGGACAGTGGGCGATGAAATTCGTTGAGGAGCAGGCGCCGCCAGAGCCCAATGCGGACATGGCAGCCGGGCCATTGGTGCCCCGCCCCGCCCGTGTTGGCGCCGGAGGGCATTGCATTACAGGTCCCCATGCGCCAGCTTGCAAGAGCCGTGTATGCATGAGCCTCCCACTGCCGCAGTAGAGCAAGAGGCGCTGGGCACCCACACTCACTTGAGTTCCGATGAGGCCTGTCCATGTCCTGCATGTTGCACCTGTGGGGCATGCTGCGGCCCTTGCACGGCCAGCACGTTGGGCAAAAAATTCACGCCACACAGTTCCTGAACCTTTCATTGCTGCAGGGCACCATCGCCATGGAACTCGTGGCACAGCTGCGGGGACAGCAGCTCGACGCCGTGGTCGTGCCCGTCAGCGGGGGCGGGATGTGCGCAGGCGTTCTGGTCGCCATGCGGCACCTGGCGCCCGCGACCCGAGTGTACGCGGTGGAGCCGCTCGGGAAGGACCTCGAGGCGACCCTCGCTCGCGGGGCGCCGGCTGGCCAGCCCGCCGCCCCGCCGCCGCCGCCGCTGGCGACAATCGCGGACGGGATGCGCACCAAACCGGTCGGTGCCCTCACTGGGCCGGTCATCGCGGAGCTGCTGGACCGCCCCGTGCTGTCGGTGTCGGACGACGAGATCCGCGCCGCGATGCGGCTCATTATGGAGCGGCTGAAGGTCGTGGTGGAGCCGTCGGGCGCGACGTCCCTCGCGGGCGCAGTGAAGCTCCTCCAGGAGAGAGGGGTGCCCTCGGCGTGCCCCAGAGCGGGCCCGCCGTACCGCGTTGGTGTGATTCTGTGCGGCGGCAACTTGGACTTGGAACCTTATGGACTGTGACCCCCGCCCTGGGCGTAGGGTGGCGGGGAAGTGATGCAATGCGCCGAATTCGGTGCCCAGGAGCATACACTTGTGGTGGGTGGAGGATGTGCAGCAGACAGACTGACCGAGCAGCGTGTGTGTGTGTGTTTGGGGGGGGGGGGGGGGGGGCAGGGGCTTGGCGCCCAGCATTCCTTGGCGGCGTTTGCATACCGAGTCAGCCGCTGCAACATCAGCATCTTTCACACACGATGCACTGGCCTGCACATCATTCCCTCGGCCAGAGGATGGACCCTGACTGGCTCGAGCTATCCACGACCCAGTTCAGCGCTCACTGATTCACGAAGTGGGGTGTTGGCCCGTTGATCCTCCAATAAAGGGCTTCCTACACCCTACGCAGGTGTGCACCGATGCTGGTGGCATCCAGCACACGCATGGAGACCTCACTGGGTCGTGTATGGCGCACGGACGTCGCCGGCCCCAGGATCTCTGCCTTTGGCATGGTGCCGTGGATGGCCTCCGGCTGCCACTGCAACGGTGGTGACGCCAACAGTGTGGGGCGAGGTCTCCGAGGAGGTGAACCCCCGACGGAAACCAAAAACATGCCCTCGGCTCCAGCCATGCCACATCCGAGTGGGGGCTGGTGACCACCGTGCCAATGGTATCCGCGGTCGCCACCAACGCCTCCGGGTGTAGCCGCACCCGGGCCAATACACTGCGTGGGGCCCGGATCCGGTTTGACGCTCACTGGCCGCACACAGGCAAGCACGACCCATTTTTGTGGGTCACATGGCACCACAGTGTCCCCAATATGCGGCAGACACCCACAGGAATTGGCCGGGCCATGCAACTGCGCGGGTGGGTCACACGGAACGCCGGACCATAGTGGGCCCCACTATTGTGAAGTATACCTCATGAACAGGCCGTGGCGCCGACCCACCTGGCGATGGTTTGCCCCACGTCTGCATCCCTCATTCCCATGCCGCTTCCAGTGCCAGACGTCGGCCTGTGAAGGAGGGCGACTGGTATCGGCCGGCAGGAATTAGGCGCCCCGGGGGGGTCCAGTCCTTTTGACACTCACTGCACCGCTCTATTGACGGGGCCAAGCAATCCAACAAATGGGCGCAAATGGAGGGAATCGGGCTCCATTTTTGGTGGGGGCTGTGGTGATGGGTGCTTAAATGTCCACACACACACCCGCCCCGCACCCCACCTATGTTGGCGCTGGAGGGCATTGCATTACAGGTCCCCATGCGCCAGCTTGCAAGAGCCGTGTATGCATGAGCCTCCCACTGCCGCAGTAGAGCAAGAGGCGCTGGGCACCCACACTCACTTGAGTTCCGATGAGGCCTGTCCATGTCCTGCATGTTGCACCTGTGGGGCATGCTGCGGCCCTTGGACGGCCAGCACCTCCTGCACGTTGGGCAAAAAATTTCACCCACACATTTCTTTTCTGCAGCAACAGGACTGTAAGTGATCCAGCGGCACTCGCGCATCTCCAAACCAAAGGACTGCGAACCCCCCCAACAAAGAATAGCTCTCGGACTGTGCTGTTGCCGTGCCCTCATTTATAGGCCTGTTGTCGTATCCGAATGTATCCTACGGGAATCTGCCATCTGGTTTTTTGGCTCTTGCGCCAATGCAGTAGCTACATTGTTCATGCTTTTTCTGAGGCTGCCAGCTGATGGTTCGGTAGTGATTGCATGATTCCCGAGAAGGGGTGATGCATGGGGGAGTTGGGTGATGTTGTTGTGGCTGGTTTTCCACAAGCCTTCAGTGGTAGTGGGTCTGGCTCATGGTATTTGTGGCTTTCTTTGAAACCCCAGGGCAAAAGATCTAATCTGCAAATCACCTCGAAGAGAGGTTGTTAGATCAAGCGCAGGCGCGAGCGTCGTATACCCCCCTTTTTTTGGGGTTGTTCGCGTAGCATACCCCAATGTATGGTTTCTAACGTCTAACCCCTTGTAAAATCATCATTTCAGGACCAAAAAATGATCCCCCAATGATTTTTTGGATTTTGACCCCCGTATCCCCCCGGACCTGGGTACCCCTTTTTTTGGGGGGGCGGTCAAAACTTCTTTGCGTATTGTGGCCGCTGTGTGTGTATTTGGACCTGAAGAACTTTTTTCTTGTATATGGACCCCCTAACCCATGGCGGGGTCCCGGGTCCCAACTCCAGGTACCCCGAGTCGCCCCCCCCCCCCCCCATATGGCCCCTCTTAGCCGTTTTCACACTGGGTAGGCTGCTTAGTGGCACGTGAAAGTTTTTTGAAATTCGATTTTTCATGAAACCCTTTCGTTGCCCCTAGGATTGGTTTGGGTGATCATTTGGTGACAATATGGGTATTTGAGCACCCATGGGGACCCACGTAGTGGCCGCTAGGCCCCTATGTAGCCCGTGCCATGGGCCCTCCGAAAGCCCCAAAATTGCTGTTGCGTATCCTGTGTACAGCATGTTTTAGCCTTTTTTGATGTGTTTTTCACCCTATTTGGGTGTTGGGGGGGGGTGGCTCCCAAGGGGTCTAGGGTACAACCTGCTTATGCAGTTTCCCCGCCTTAGCAGCTCAAGGATGGTTGTTTTTCTCCCTTCTTCGAGGTGCTTTGTTGAAGGCAATAGCTTTTGTTCACCAGCTGGATATCAATTTGAACCAATTTAATGGAAAACTTTTCACAATGCCAAAATCTTTTGATTTTGTCCCTCAAGGCTGCACTACACGCACAGGCGATGAGGGCAAAAGGCTCATCAATAGCGCTAAGCAAGAGTGTAGTGCTAACCAGAAAAAACGCTTGATATGTGAAAAAATCAAATACTGATGGTGTCCGTTGTAGTTTTGACACAGCTGTAGCAGTATTAGCACTATTCTCATTGGCACATACTTGAGTGCCATAGCATGGACAATACCAAATGAAGACATTTTGTTGTTGGTTTTTGTTGTGCGCATGGAACATATCACGTGGTCACAGTAGTAAAAGAAGTTATAAAGAAAATGGCAACAATTGGAGTTTACAAAATTTTATGATCACCGTAAAACATCCAAGGATATAAGTACAAAATGGACAGAAAACTGAGCAGATCTAGATGAGAATCGTTGGAGTTTTTAGCAAATATTAGGTTTGTTCACAGAAATCAAGCAGCTTTTAAAACTCCATTGATTACAATTACTTTGGGCAACCATTTTGGTGTTTTGATAGCTACCACGATGGTCATCACTCAGCTATTTATGATGCGATAGTCGGCTTTGCCATAACACAAAATTTTGCAATTGAGCCAAAATAAAAAAATTTTGGTTGAGGTTTTAATATCAAAATCATGACGAATGCATTGATCAAGGTAGAATTAAACATTTTCACGGTGTCTTTTAAGGACCGTTGTTCTATGGTCCAACGATGGACCAAGAGGCAAAAGGTGGGCTACAACATGTCCTCGGCCCAGTTGATTTGGACTCTGAAGTCATTCAAACTGGCGCTGGCAAAAAAAGGTACATATTACTTTGTGCAAACAAACACGCGCGCATACACACACTTAGCGCATGCACACACGTACATGCACACACACACACACACACACACACACACACACACACACAGACACAAATGCACACAAATACACACTAATACACAGCTATTGGTAGTTCAATTTGAAATTCCAACTATATGTGGGGTATAGTTGGTGCACTCCCCAAGCATAGAAACTGATGTTGAGTATTCATGACATCTACCTAGCAATTGGCCAAGCTTGCGACCCTTCGTTATGGCTGCTTGTTTGGTCGAAGCGGTCAAGGTTGAGGTGGGAGGTTATGAGGATAGGGGCCTTAGCACCCTCAAGAACCTCTTCCACACAAGGAAACATTTTTTTCCGGCCCGCTTCAACAACAGAACAATCAGCCAAAGCTTTGCCGCTTGCCGACCCACTAAGGAGATTGAAAGTACTTTCTGCGTTTCCATGTTACTAACTTGATAGAACTCCAGTAGAGGGCCATGTCGTATAATCATCAACGTTGCACGGCAACGATGGCACATTGGCTATGAAATATCTTGTGATGAGTAATAGTGTGTGAAATAGTGGTCAACATCCAAATATGCACCATATAATGATATCAACAAAGCATCCAATAATTCATATACCTTAATGCATACGAAAATTGCACTTTTTTGCTCGATTTTTAATTCGCATAGAGTGCAAGGAATGCTTCCACATACATGTTTAAACGAATGCATTTTTGTCCTATCATAAATAGGTTCAAGATGGGGTATGCTTTGTGAAACCGAGGCTTTGGGGTTGGAAAACTTTTGAACATCCAAAATGAGGTATTGTTGCCGAAAGTCCAAAAATGATATTCCCTTATCTACAATCTTAAAAAGTAGTTGTTAAGTAGGGCTTATTTATCCAAGCACGTAGCGGTCTTTATTAATTGAGGTGTCTAATTGTTACAGTGTTGTTGCAGTAGTAGGAATATTTGCATATGAACATTTCTAAACTGAATATAGGCATGTTCTATGAGGGCCGTATTGTAAAATTAAGAGTTAAACTTGTTGTAGGTTTAGACCAAAGCATGCTTGTAGTGTGGTTGTGTGATGTTGACATACAACGCAACAAACCGCTAGCGCACACCGCAAGTGCCGTGAAGGGCTGGCGCAATGTGAAGATAATTTTATGATTGTACCGGGGCTGCAATACTTCTATACATATGTATTACCTTTATTCACAAGTTCCCCTGCCCCCTCTCTTGTTGTTTCTAACCATGTGCCGATTTACCTGGAACACGAAGGTTATGGCGTGAAGTATTTCGTTGCAAATGGACCTCATCGGTGTACAAAGCCGAGTACAAAGACAAGAATCGCATGGGTCACCACGATTAATTTTGCAGCAACCATTTGCCTCTCGGACCTACAGTCTCCTATGCCATGGTATTGCACAAAAAGTGAAGGATGCAATCTTTTACGGGATTTAAAGAACCGAAAAACATTACCGGTTTTTTATAAGTTGTGATGATGCATTACATGTCGCATCAAGCTTCGGGTTTGAGGGTTCATCTCATCACAACAAGATTTGCCAACTTGCCTTTGGAGAACAAATATGTATTGGTACAAATGGTTTGACAATAAAAAAACCATGTAACCATGAATGATTTGATGACCAAAAGCCTAATGTTTGGTGAAAAGAGAGAAACTGGACATTGACTTTGAAGCAAAACCTTAAAGTGTTAATCAATTTTAAACAAAAGTGCTAAACCGATACCGGGTCATTGGCTAAAAACATTGGTTCTAACGTGCAACTGTGCCGATGATGCAACCCCGGGTGGCTACACACATGAACACTATCACATCTCAACAAAAGACAATGCCATGCACCTGGGCCTTGTACGTTTTGATCCCTACTCTCGACGATCCTAAGCGCTGTACCTCTTACGGTGCATATGGACACACAAAAAAATGTTGAGCCAAAGGGCGCCGCAAAGGTATGCGGAGAAAGTTTGTTGTAGGAGTTGTAGGGAAGAGCTCTTCGACGGGCATCGGGGACAAGCTACTCAAAAACAAAAAGCGGAGATCTTCTACAGAGCAAATCTAGAGCACATCTCATATGATGTGTATCTTATTTCATAATTGTACAAGAATGTACCGCACATTACCGCACGACGGAGATCTGTCACAACGGTTGCTGCTGGCTACCACCTTGAAACCCTGACACAACATACTGTAGTTGGTCTAGGGGCTCATAAGCTGCATTCACTAGCTTAACCACCTGCTTGCCCTTGCTCTAGTAGGCCTATTAAGCTGCACACATCGACATCTTCCCGCATCCGA
The DNA here is from genome assembly GCA_964036045.1 of Eutreptiella sp. 'Long Island Sound 2002'. NCBI lineage: Eukaryota > Euglenozoa > Euglenophyceae > Eutreptiales > Eutreptiaceae > Eutreptiella > Eutreptiella sp. 'Long Island Sound 2002'. The sequence goes on along the minus strand of OZ038380.1, from coordinate 185,536,910 downwards.
TGTAGACAAGAAAGGCACCATGCCTCCTTTGTAGGGGAATATTCCTTTTTGTATGTCATCCAGTTTGAACTAAGTTGTAAGCTTGGGCCTTGCCCCAAGACTCCCCATAGTACCTTACACGGACGAAACATATAAAGTTGAAAAGGAAGTTGTGGTGCACATTTCATGCATCATGCATGACCTTTGTGGGTCATTTATGCATTGTGCATCATGGAAGCAGGGACCTGGTGGGTCCATCCTTGCCACGTTGTGGCCTGTTTTCTGACTTCCATGGTACAAATATGTGGAAACGGTCGTACATTGGTGGCTTGCGTTATGGAGTTGTTAAGTTGACCGTAGTTTATTTGATGTCAATGAGCACATTGTTGGCACGGGCCTCTAAGTTGCCGATGACCACCACTATTGCGCTGGGTCCGAGGATTGTTTTTTTCATGACCATTGTGCCTTTGACGGCATTGAAGTCATTACCCATATTCTTGAGGTGAGAAAAGCACTGCTCTACTAACTCATTGCTACTCCTCTCGTTCATGGCAAAGACCCTATCAACAGGTGCCGCTGGTGCAGCCACGCGGGGTGCCTGCCAAGGTGCCCCCAATGACACCATGGACTTGTTGGATACCCTCTTCTATGGGAAGCTTTTTGTTGTGGGGTTGGATAATGGAGGCCCCTCTCCCTTCTAAATATTTTTCCTTATACCATTGCATTCGGCACACACGGCGAAACAAAACATACCTCAAGATCCATGAAGACCGTGACTCAAAATGACCTGGTTGATATGCCAATTGCCATGGCACCCTAGTATTTGTCCTCGGTGTCGAAAATTGGCACTGCCACAAATTTGAAGTTTTGGCATTGAGCAACCACGAGTCCCAAATAGGCGAAGGATACAATCTAAAAATGCAATAGCAAAATTTGGGTACAAACAAAACTGTATCTAAGCCACAAGCCCGGAAGCCAAAGAAAGCATACTAAGTAATCAATTCATTGATAGCATCAATGACAGCCATCTAGCGCAATGTTGCATGCTCTCCCAAAAGCTTGTCTAAGTAGAAAAAGTGCTATATGCCACGAAATTTAGATGTGTGCCCGGATTTGTAAATAGGTTTTATCGGCAAATAATGCCACATAAGCGCCATTTGCTTTCATTTTTGTTTGTTGTTCCCACTTCTCACTACCGATCTTTCATTTGCTGACGCCGGACGAGCGACACCAAATTTTCAAGCACAAAAAAAGGAAAGAACTTAAAAAAACTAATCAAAACTAGCTTCATGTTCATCAAAGCTGATATGGTTGGCCCAAGTTGTGAATCCTTCAGCAATAGCACCACAATTGTTTCACCGTCCAAAGTTTTTCTTTTTGTAGTGTGGAGCCAAGTACACCGAGAACTTTTTGTGCAAGTAGAAAGCGGCATGCATGATGACAAAACGCACAAAACGCCCATGATTCAATGCGTACACGCTCAGCTCAACAACATGTGGACAAACACCAAATGTCAAAAAAACCTATCGGTTAGCTGCACGTATTGTCCTTGGTACCATGACAAGCCAAACAAACCATGACGGATCCATGTGGCCCTTCTCTCTCTCAACCTTTTCATATGACACCATGTATGGGGTGCGGATTCTACTGGTCTAAACATGGTCATCGCATTATAAATGTAGGATCACACGATGGACATCATGCAATCTTACTTTGTCGCCAAGTCAATTATCATCACCAATATCAAGGTCATCTCACCTACCCACCCCATCAACAAAAACTGTAGGCCCTCATTAAACACAACCCCCCACCGCCCACCTGCAACCCACGATTGTCAATCCCAAAACCCTGCTTTCCCATCCCAGAACTCTGCATTCTCAACTACATGCTACTTCTGGAACATCCTTTCCTTAAAAACGCCTCCAATTTGCCCCTCTTCCATATGGCCAGAAAACTAGTTCCCAAATTGCCCCTCTTCCATATGGCCAGAAAACTAGTTCCCAAACTAGACCACATTTCAAGACTAAGTACCAGTAGTTCCCAAACCCAAGGCACAACCATGAAGACGCCCTTATCTGCAACAAATTGTTGTGGTTGCATTGCAATATCCATGGCTTGTGCTGCAACATGCAAGAACGTTGGGACTTCACCCCCAAGGAAGGGGTAACACAAAGCTAAAAGAGGATTGCGCATGCCCACCACTGTGCCCCTTGGAATCATGGGCTACCTGGAAAACGGGGGGAAACCCCCCACCTGAAGCCCAGAATTCACATGGTGCTCAGAAGTGAGTGAGTCACAGGATAGCCCCTTACTGTGCCCCAAACACAACTCAATACTCAGGTGTGCGCAACATGTACTCTTGCGCAGATATACCATGCCACCCCCTGAATAGTCCATGGCAGTGAGGACTGGGCGAGGGACACCACCCTGAGGAAATCGTCACCAAATGACAGCGGAACTACACACCAGCACAATCCACCAGCAAAGCATGCAACAAGAAGACCACAGACAAATGTGGGACAGTGCTCGTGGTGCTCTCTGTCTACTGGTTCACTGCAACCATACGGAACTTCTTGCGAGACTCCAAATAACTTGGAACTTATGAACATGCTCCATGAACATGATAGGGCCAGGCTGGTTGGAGGAAATCCTTCTGCTGCAGGCACAGGCCTTGGCTCTGGCGACCCGTTAGGCAGCAGGCGTCAACACCCAGCTGGCAGTAGCTTGGCTGTGTGTTTGCCTGCAGGCTTTGCAGCACGTTCAGGACAAAGTTTCTGCAGTATAGTTGCAGATTACGAGGAATAAATTTGTCCATACTTTCTTGTAAAATACAATCTGTGCCAAAGCCACAACCCAAGTGACTGCAGTGGCTAAACCCCTTTGCTTCAGGGTCCGAAGAATGTCCCCTTCACAATACATGTTGTGGCTGCACAAGAGAAACAGCTGGGTACAACACTGTCCTTTCTCACAGACCAGGCACCAGTGCACATGCTCACATGCAGGCACTCGTGCCATCAACACTGACCGGAGACCTGCAACCGCAAAAAAACTGTGCAAACGACAGTGTCCCCATCCCCCTGGGGACTATTCAAGGCGGCGGCGGGGGGTGGCTAAGTTGCTATGCCGCAACTAAGCTCTGCAACCACTTTGCCTAGGTCATGCTGTGGCGTCACCTTGCATCTTGATAAAAAACAACAGTAAACGCGTTGGGGGTAATCTTGTCTCCCCAGATGATGATAGTTTACACTGGGTTGAACAGCCAGTTCAACTCCCTGTAGTATGCTGTGCTGCAAAAAACCCCCCAGAAGCGGGAGGGGGGTATGGTGCACTGTTGCGCCCATGTCTGTCATTTCCCCCACCACCTCTTTGAGCGAAATTTGAATGACCCGAGGCACCAAAAATGATATGTCACGCTGAAACATTCAAATGGCACGTGCTGACACTCCTGATCAAACATTTTCTGTGGATGGGATACCACCCATGCACAATCTGCATCATTAGTCCCTACATGCCGATTTCAAAACCAACTTCCAAACTCCTGCAGATGAATGCAATTGGGTGTGCCTCTGGTTCAATTTTCCACCAATGGATACCCGTTGGAGCCCGCAGTCTGGACTAGCAGCTGCAGCTGAAAATTTTTGCACAAAATGAATAGCTGCCGAGAACAAAGGGACACAGATGAGATGAAACGTGGTCATAGAGAATGTTGCTGTCTCTTCATAGGTAAAGATGCTCTCATTGAGCACTTTTGTGAGCAGCCGCAGCAGCACTCTTTGCTAATTTTGACACAATGCGATTACCCGGTACTGTTACATTACAAAGCACTGTACACCGTAACTCGTGTCACTCGTGTTGCCGTTTCCACCCCTTGTTTGACGTGCAGCAACATTACTAACGCTGTGAAGTCAGCAGTCAAAGTGCAAGGCAGGCCGAGTGATTCTGCTTCGCGCAGTGCACCGCATCGCAGAAACACCCCAGGGCAGAGGAAGGGGTCGCAGGAAGGCTGATTGCCGGCAGGGCATCCAGGGGTGTGTAGGTTGGGGGGTCCAGCACACCGGTTAGACACTGGCAGCAACAGAGCCCATAGACGGTATCCCCAAGCTTTCTTGCGCTACAGGGGTACAGCATCTATGGCGGTGGTCCTGAATTTGATAAGCCACCTTCACACCCCCTCTTTCACAGGAGAGGCACACCAAGGCCATTCGCAAGACAGGTTGGTAACATCAGTAATGCTGACTTCAATTCCTGAACGCTGAAATCATTACGCAGGGAGGGATGGTGGAGAGGTGAAGGGTCAAGCCTACTTGAACGACCAATGCCAAACAATCAACATGCTAGCATTAAGTGCCAGCAAAGGTACTGGGGACATGGGCACGTCAACTAAACGTGGGAGGCGGGTTCCCGGATCAAAAATACGCACCCATGCCATAAACTGGGTATTAAATATCTTCTTCATTATCATTCTTCATCCGTATCTGTGTCTTCATCAGATAAGGTTTGGGGAGCAAGCACAGGACCACGAGGTCGCATGCTAAACGCAGCGAGAAGTTTGCCGATGGCAGTGTACTGCAGAAGCAGGATGGTAATCTCTCGCACGTAGTCCTCACGCCTGGGATGCACAATGGAAAGGGCTGAAGTCATAGTGATTGTGGATACACGCAGAGGGTGAAGAGAAGAAGAGCATTCACATATTCGAGACGCGCTGTTGTCGGTTGTAGTCCACCACCTTTGTTGAAGCCCCAGGCCCAGAAAACTGTAACCTGTGTGAGTTTTTTTATTGTGAACCTGAGTACCAAAAAAAAAGTGACGAGAACACCAGCAGTTGTTTTGGTGCTGTTAAAAGGACATACTGGGGTTTCCAAAGTTTCCCGCTGTTTTTATTTCCTCGGTTAAAACAAGGGCCACTGGCGCTACCACTGACGCCCGCACTAGAATTACGTCGTACGTGGACCTGGGCGGGCAGGGGGCGGGGGTTTCCTTGAAAATTTTCCCTCCTGGGGGTGCAGCAGTGCCTAATGCTCTGGGCCTTGTGGCTGCAAAAGGGAGCCCAACACAAGGCCCCGGCTAAATTCATGGGCCAGACAACCTCCAACCTCCGGCGGAGGGCCGTGACTTGACAACACAAGGGGACGCATTCTTATGCTGACGGCTATTATTATTATGGCGGCTGATGGGGCTGTGGCCTGTCAGGGACGGGGGCAGTCCAGCGCCTGGGGCAGGGCGGAGATCGCAACGCTGATGAGTTCCTATTTTGCGCCCATTCATTGCCATACACCGAGGAATGTCACACTGAAAAATTTAACAGGATTTCTGGCACGATTTTCGCTTCTCCTTTGAAAGCGAGTTTTTGATACCAGGCTGTTGACGGTTCCTCTATGCCATTGACGGTTCCTGCAGGCTGATAACAACCTCGGCATTGGTCCCCACGATGAGTTTCCCAACCGTTACCCACTGCTCTCCTCTCCTTTTGGCTCAGCTGGTGGACGCGCCAACAGGCCAAGGGGGTTGCACACCTTGACATTACCAACAAAAACGTTTTGACCCAAGTGTATGCGTAGTGCCGGAGGTGCACCCGCATGCTGGCGTCGTCGATCTGCCCACAGAACATCTTCCAGTTGGCACCTGAAGGCGCCTCAATACCCATGTACTGCAATATGGCACAAGCGGACTGCTTGTCAGTGTGATGTGCAGCAACCTGAAAGCAGGATGGCAGACACGAGGTTGGGGGATGGGGGGGTTTAATTCAGGTGAGCTAAGAGAAGGTGTAGGTGGACCCTTTGGTGGACTAACCCTGTTGAACACCGCCCACCCACCAAGAGCTACTGGATTGCAACCACCCAAAAGCGCATGCCTTCAAAAGGGACGGGGAATTGAAAGACAATGCAAATTGGTGACACGAAGTGGGTGGGTGAGGGGGTTTTGGCATGACGCCATGGTGTGATGAGTGTGTGTGTGTGTGTGTGTGGGTGAGGGGGGAGACTGGGTCCCACTGAGCGTAAGCTTGGAGGTTCGCAACATATTACCGAATTCCATCTGTGAACATTGTGAATTATTTGGTGAATTCCGATCCCACAATCACCTTTGATGCGCTCCTCAGCACCAAATTGCCCCTCTAGTCTTCGCTGATGTTGATTCACAAGCGGTGTGTCCACATGGTTTGCACACCACGCAATGCATATGCACATCACACATCGCACGCCGCGCGCCACACACAGTGCACCACAGACTTTGCACACTACTTACTTCACGTCTCCCACATTGCGCCACACAATTGGTGCACTGGCATGGCATTTAGGGATTTTGCATGACGCACAGGGGCCCACAGACGCCGGCCAAAAGCGCCATTTCCCCCGTCCAAGGTGGTCCTCCGTCTGACCGGTTTTTGACCAAGGCGACCCCTTGTAACGCCACCTTAGCATGTGCGGAATGTCCCGCGCTGTAGGCCCCAGCAACGAGAACATCACGTGACAGACAATGAACAACAACAGGCCAATGCACATCAGATACTCGGTTCGTCAGGGTGGTCGGCGGCGCTGCATATTCCGATCGTGTCCCATGGGACGCCAAGCAGTGAAAATGACCAATGATACTCCCTGTTTCACGGTTTAACGCCCCCCTTTTTCAACGGCGTTGATTGCCTCTGGGAGGTTCGTGGTGATGGATGATGATGGGTGGCCCTGTATGGCACTGTCAGGCCTCGGTAAACCGCAGTGGTAGTGGAAAATACATGACCCCAGCTTCCATTGAACGAGACTTTGCAATACATCATCACAACACTCAACGCATTCCGTCTTCCATACAAAAAAAAACACTCCTTTTGGGGTGTGTAGGGTGTGTGGTAGACGCCATACAGCAGCATAAATCCGGGGACGCTGCACCTTCGGCCTGTGCATCCACTTGGGCGGTCTCTATGCGCCTCCCATCAGGGGGGGGGGGACTACAATCAGTCCTGATGCGACCCAGCCCCCAGCTATCTGTCAAAACTTGCCAGGAGGGGGGGGAGGGGGGTTGAGGGGGTGGTTGGTGGGAGGGTGGGGGGGGGGATTGGCAGCTCGTCGGGGGGGGGGGTTTCCCAAGGGGGGGGGGGGGGGCTGCGCGTGACCCAAGACACAACCTGCATACCTCAAGGGGGGATGTGTGTCTGGGGGCATGGGGGTATAGAGGTATGTATGCGATAATAGCGCTTTCTCGTCTTTGCGAGGAAGAAAGTCTTAAGGGTCTTAAGGACCAAAGGCATAGTACCCCCTTCAACTAAGTATGCAACAAAAAATTCGGCCCCGTTGGCGCCATGGCCCTGGCACCACTATCTTTCAAAACTCGTGGAGGGGGGGAGGGGGGGGGTCGCATACAAGGACGGGGCCCGGCCGCCCCCCGTGCCTGCCATTCAACGCGAGGGGGCCCTGCCCCTTGTCAAGGGCAACCCTCCACGCGGGGCTACAGAAAAGCAATGCCGCACACCTGAATGGGGATCAGACCATGACACCTACGGCGCTCGGGGGGCACCCCATCCACTTTCTGCAAGAGGCTGGCGTAGATGAATGGGGTCTGCAGCAGCACCTCCACCACACCGTGGTTGTGAGTGCAGCAGGCGTAGTGCATGGCGGTGCAGCCGTAGATGTCCACGGCATTGACCTCCGCCCCGTGCCGCATCAACAGCTGCGCCACCCCCTGCCAATGCAATGGGGGCAAAGGAGGGCCACAAAGGAACTGAGAGCCGCGCGGCCCGGACCGGAACCTCGCACGAGGTGTGCGCACCCATGAAGAATGAGACGCCAGGCCGTGAGCCGGGGGGGGGGGGGGGGATTGCGGTCCCCCAAGCCTGAAAAAATTGTGGTAAAATTGTGGAAAATTGCGGGAAATTACGGTAAAATTGCAAAAAAAAATTGCGGTACATTTCTTTTTGGTCCCCAGACTCTATGCTAGCCATGAGCAGCAGTGGAGCACGAGATTTCTTGGAAAAAGGTTTTTTTGACCAATTACACACCCAATTGGCAATTTCAGCACATAGCATGATGCACAATGCACCAAAGCCTTCAGCACAAGCATTTAATCCAACCGTCCTTCCACGTCACCATTATAATGGGCCATGAAAGCCACACGACGGGCATTGTCGCTCATTGAATGCCTCTGGTCCGTGTCTGTTTATTTGCAAAACGAAAAGAACCGCTCCACAGAGCCAGTCCCCATCACCATGCAAACAAGGAAAGGGACACGGTCTTTAAAAGGTGCAGGGCGGGCCTCCCACCACTGGAGGAGGTGTGCAGGACCAGACCAGTTATGTCCCTAAACTCTGTCCCCACATATGCCTGCCATTCCTCTTGAGCCCCAAGAATGGAAGCTTTAGCAATGGGTAATCTGCCAAAGAATGCGAAAGGTCACAGAGCCTGCGTGGGTTCAGCACACGAAGCTCCTTAAAGAATTGCACTTGATCGGCCTCCTTTTCCATATGGTTGGCGAGTGCAGTGTGCAAACGCTTCACCGCTTCTTGAAGGAGACGTCGGAAACCATCAGAATTGGCAGATCGCTGAAGTGCAAACTCAAGCCAAAATTTTGTTAACTCAGGGTGGGCAAGATTTGCGCGAAACTCCAAAATGGAGTGCCACTCCTCCCTCACCGCCACAAGTTTGTCATATACGTAGCATGCGGCGGGCAGATCACCAGAACAAAGGTGAATTAGTGCCACCAGAGTGGCTGTGTGGTCCACCAAAAAAATCAGCTTGTGTGGCATAACGTGTCTTTTGGCCACCCTGTCCTTTGCCACGCTTCACTGGCCTTTTGCCCTTGCCAAAATCACTGTCCCCAGAAGTAGATGACATTTTGGGAACACAAAAACAGAAAAGCGCCCTGCCACACAAATGACATGCAGGACAGATGAGAACACAGAAACGTACAGTGTGCCTACTGACGGCAAAGAGAGAGAAATATTTTTCGTCAGGGGAAAGTTGAAATTTTTGAATAGAGGCATCACTGAAAATTGCGGTAAAATTGCGGTAAATTGCGGACCTGAATCCCCCCCCCCCCCCAAGCGTGAGGCGCTGTGTGCACACATCAGATCAACGTCGCTGATCTTTAGGGAAAACGCCCCCTTCAAGGCGACGTACTATGAGGCTATCTGCTCAATAGACTGGTGCTCTTTGCCTCCGCCCATTCGGGCACACTCACAGGGGCGTGGGCTTTGAGAGACGCCACTCCTCCGGCAATAGAAGCGGCCCGAAGCCCTTGGGGGCGGCGGGGGGGGGGGAGGGGATAACGGCTGAACTCGTCTGCCGATTGGTGCCTGCGGCGTATGCACGAGTGCGCCTTTTGAGGAGGGAATCCTCCACTCATGGATGGGGGGGGGGGGGTTGGCACAGAGCCTCGGTATCAGATGGGGGGTGGGGGGTTGCCCACCCGAGGGAGGGCTCAGAAACACTGCGAAAAGTGGGCAGCCAGATGGGCTACCCAACAGCATGGGGGAAGTATTCTTACTGCGTGAGAGTGGAGTGGTTGTCCCACTACTCACAAGTGCTGCTGCTGCCCCTGGGTGTCCCTCCCGCGCCGGCGCCGGCAATGCTCCACACAAAGTCTTTCCCAACACAGTGAAGTTTGGAGGGTGCTCACCACCATCGATGTGGGACATTAAACACAGGGCCAGGGGGTTCCGGATCACCACATGTTCCCCATCGGTGCGCAGCAGGCTCAGGCACTTTGGGGGGCATTTCAGGGATTCACCGCCCATGCAGCGTGCAGTGGGTGTTTCTCCCACCAGGGCCCTCTTGTGGGGCCTGGGTAGCGGTCTGCAGTGGGTCCTTGCTCGACCTGTGTTTTGAAGCAGGCGTGTGTTCCCCCAGGGCCCTGTGCTGGGGCGTAGGACCTGCATTGCGGGGGTGGGGTTCGGCATTGTGGTCCAGGGTCAGGGGCCGCTCAACCCATGTGGGAGGGGCCGAACCTGCGACACCTCCGAAACCACCCCAGGGCACGCTCCAGTGCCGGCAATTTGCACTGACATTTTTGAGGTCTACATGTTGGGATAAAACAGAGTGTTGCATGGTGCTGTGTATGTGTGCGGGACGGGCAGGGAGGGGGGTTTTGGCATGACGCCATGGAGGGAGGCAGGGAGGGGGGGGGGGGGGGGGGCATGGACAGAATTTTCCCAACCGTCATGTGAAGTCCAAGCCCGGCTACCGGGGGGGGAATAATTTGAGGGTTTTTGTTTTGGGTGGGCTAAAATAGAAAAATTTGGAACTGGTCCTTAGAAATGAAGGAAATTTTTAGTATAAGGTCCCTTGCTGTTGCTTCCTAGTAGATGGCTACTGTTACTTCCTTGTGGCCTCTGGATGGTTGCTGATGATTCCTGGTGGCCTCTGGATGGTGGCTGTTATTTCCTGGTGGCCTCTGGATGGTTGCTGATATTTCTTGATGGGCTTTGGATGGTCACTGATATTTCTTGGTGGGCTCTGGATGGTTGCTGATATTTCCTGGTGGCCTCTGGATGGTTGCTGATATTTCTTGATGGGCTTTGGATGGTTGCTGTTCTTTCCCGGTGGCCTCTGGATGGTGGCTGTTATTTCCTGGTGGCCTCTGGATGGTTGCTGATATTTCCTGGTGGCCTCTGGATGGTTGCTGTTATTTCTTGATGGGCTTTGGATGGTCACTGATATTTCTTGGTGGGCTCTGGATGGTTGCTGATATTTCCTGGTGGCCTCTGGATGGTTGCTGATATTTCTTGATGGGCTTTGGATGGTTGCTGTTCTTTCCCGGTGGCCTCTGGATGGTGGCTGATATTTCCTGGTGGCCTCTGGATGGTTGCTGTTATTTCTTGATGGGCTTTGGATGGTCACTGATATTTCTTGGTGGGCTCTGGATGGTTGCTGATATTTCCTGGTGGCCTCTGGATGGTTGCTGATATTTCTTGATGGGCTTTGGATGGTTGCTGTTCTTTCCCGGTGGCCTCTGGATGGTGGCTGTTATTTCCTGGTGGCCTCTGGATGGTTGCTGTTATTTCTTGATGGGCTTTGGATGGTCACTGATATTTCTTGATGGGCTCTGGATGGTTGCTGATATTTCCTGGTGGCCTCTGGATGGTTGCTGATATTTCTTGATGGGCTTTGGATGGTTGCTGTTCTTTCCCGGTGGCCTCTGGATGGTGGCTGTTACTTGGTGGCCTCTGGATGGTTGCTGTTATTTCTTGATGGGCTTTGGATGGTTGCTGTTATTTCCCGGTGGCCTCTGGATGGTGGCTGTTATTTCCTGGTGGCCTCTGGATGGTTGCTGATATTTCCTGGTGGCCTCTGGATGGTTGCTGATATTTCTTGATGGGCTTTGGATGGTTGCTGTTATTTCCTGGTGGCCTCTGGATGGTGGCTGTTATTTCCTGGTGGCCTCTGGATGGTTGCTGTTATTTCTTGATGGGCTTTGGATGGTCACTGATATTTCTTGGTGGGCTCTGGATGGTTGCTGATATTTCCTGGTGGCCTCTGGATGGTTGCTGATATTTCTTGATGGGCTTTGGATGGTTGCTGTTCTTTCCCGGTGGCCTCTGGATGGTGGCTGATATTTCCTGGTGGCCTCTGGATGGTTGCTGTTATTTCTTGATGGGCTTTGGATGGTCACTGATATTTCTTGGTGGGCTCTGGATGGTTGCTGATATTTCCTGGTGGCCTCTGGATGGTTGCTGATATTTCTTGATGGGCTTTGGATGGTTGCTGTTCTTTCCCGGTGGCCTCTGGATGGTGGCTGTTATTTCCTGGTGGCCTCTGGATGGTTGCTGTTATTTCTTGATGGGCTTTGGATGGTCACTGATATTTCTTGATGGGCTCTGGATGGTTGCTGATATTTCCTGGTGGCCTCTGGATGGTTGCTGATATTTCTTGATGGGCTTTGGATGGTTGCTGTTCTTTCCCGGTGGCCTCTGGATGGTGGCTGTTACTTGGTGGCCTCTGGATGGTTGCTGTTATTTCTTGATGGGCTTTGGATGGTTGCTGTTATTTCCCGGTGGCCTCTGGATGGTGGCTGTTATTTCCTGGTGGCCTCTGGATGGTTGCTGATATTTCCTGGTGGCCTCTGGATGGTTGCTGATATTTCTTGATGGGCTTTGGATGGTTGCTGTTATTTCCTGGTGGCCTCTGGATGGTGGCTGTTATTTCCTGGTGGCCTCTGGATGGTTGCTGTTATTTCTTGATGGGCTTTGGATGGTCACTGATATTTCTTGGTGGGCTCTGGATGGTTGCTGATATTTCCTGGTGGCCTCTGGATGGTTGCTGATATTTCTTGATGGGCTTTGGATGGTTGCTGTTCTTTCCCGGTGGCCTCTGGATGGTGGCTGTTATTTCCTGGTGGCCTCTGGATGGTTGTTGTTATTTCTTGATGGGCTTTGGATGGTTGCTGTTCTTTCCCGGTGGCCTCTGGATGGTGGCTGTTATTTCCTGGTGGCCTCTGGATGGTTGCTGATATTTCCTGGTGGCCTCTGGATGGTTGCTGTTATTTCTTGATGGGCTTTGGATGGTCACTGATATTTCTTGGTGGGCTCTGGATGGTTGCTGTTCTTTCCTCATGGCCTCTGGATGGCTGCTGTTATTTCCTGGTAGCCTCTGGATGGTTGCTGATATTTCTTGATGGGCTTTGGATGGTCACTGTTATGTCCTGATGGGCTCTGGATTGTTGCTAAAATTTCCTGATGGGCTGATTCATGATCTGTTGTTCTGCCCACGACTCTCCTTCTGCTGTGAACATCGGCGGTCTTGAGGACCTACAGAGAACGCAGTGTCAGTTGACACCGCGTCTCATCTATGTTGCACATTCACACTGCATGCAGCGCGCAGAAAACCCACCCCTGCTGCAACCCATGCGTGGTGCACACATTTTGCACACATCGCATCCTTAAAATTGAAGGAAATATTTGGTACGAGGTAGGGCTTCCAAATTTGTCCACATCAAATTTGTCCCTTTCTAAAATTTTCCCCCGGTGGTACCTTGGGTGGTCAGGTGTGCCCGAGGACGGGGGATAATGGAAACCGAGGCCCCCCCCCCCCCCGGCCTAAAACCGAGGCCTTGTGCCAACCTCCCCCCCCCCTGGGCCTCTCAGGTGCCGCTGCTTCACGTCACAGGTAACATGGGCGCAGCTGCTCAACACCTTGGCGTCGTGGTAAGCAGTCTTGCTCAGGCAGTGCAACGCAGTGGCTCCAAAATGGTCGCGAAGGTTGACATTCAGTCGGGGGTCCTGCAAAAGCGTTGCTATCACTTCCACCTGCAGATGGCAAGCGGGACGCGAGGGAAACCATCATGATCCGGGAGTCCGAACGACAAGACCTGCCATCCATGGACCCCATGACACAACGCCTGTTCTGCAATGTCACACAACATATGTTGCTGTCGATCGCTGTCGGGTGTGGTTTGTTTGGTTTTGTACCCATACCTGCACGTAGACCTATGAGGCAATTTCTTTCCGGTGTTTTTGACTCTCATCATTGTCGCCGTCGTCGTTGTCGTCGTCGTCACTAGTGGCAGCAGCGGCGGCGCCGGCAGCAGCAGCAGCAGCTGCTGCACTAGCACCAGCGCTGGTAGCAGCAGCAGCATCACCACCACCACCGCCGCCGCCACCACCAGCAACAGCGTGAGCATCGTCATCGTCGTCGCCATCAAATTCCTCTGGATTGCTTTGGCACACCCACATAGCGGCCGGGAAAACGGAAACCTTTTTTCAGTCCCTACAGTCCCAACTTTTGCTTCGTGAAAGGGGGAGGGCGGGGGATCCTCCTTACAACAGTTCTGCCCTGCAGCATGTCTGGCCGGGCCTAATCGCGTCACTGGTCACGGGGTTGGCTCCCGGCCAGGACCCGCCCGAGGCGTGTGCAGCCATTTCTTGTGTTTTGATTCCAGGGACATCTAGAGCTATTTCATCCAGGAGGGGTCCTGGCCTTGGTTTTGGTGGAGTTACCCCAGAGGTCTTTGAGCCCGTGGGTGTAAGCAATGGTGCGGGCTGTGTATGAGCAAGGGCTTCATAGAGTGGAGCCAGGGAATCCGGGTTATGGCAAGGGACCTTCCGCGCCCATGTTTGTTATTCCAAAGTCTGATGAGCCATGTAGTTTTATAGTAAACTATAAGGTAGGCCCTTGGGTGCAGAGGCCTGGTGGTCGGGTTCGGGCTTGATATGTGTGCACTTTTGAAGGGTACCACCCAACGTTGCGGCTGCCGGAGAAAGCCTGGGGCACGTTCAAGGTGGCGGGGGAGGAGGCCATGTGTAATTTGCGGTCGCTTGCCCTTTTGGTGGCGGTTGTCTCCACCTGTTTGTGAGGAGACAACGGGGCGCCATATGGCTAGGGCTATGGAGATGATGATGCCTAGACGTTTGGGGTTCGCATTTGATTCTAGTGTTCCGTATGCTCATTACTTTGATGATCTGTTTGTCATCCCCAGTCATTTTCATTCAGTACCGTACGTAAATGGACCTTCTGCCTTTTGGGGTTCTCCTGAGTACACTCAATGACACCTTGAGCATCTGGAACTCAAAAAAGACATTTTGATGATGGGTTGGCTTGATTTATGACTGCTCAGGGGTACTTGGTTTCACCTAATAGAGTTTTGGAACCCAATGTCTATGGGGGAGCACCTAATGCGGCGTGCGCGCGGCGCGGACATTTTGCCTGACTGAGCCACCGTGCTTGCCACCAAAGGGTTTGCTCTTTGTTAGGGTGATTTCAGGAACCCCCCGGACCATTCTAGGTGAATGCACCATTCAAGCAGTGCGCGGTGCGGATACTTCATTTATGTCTGGTGGTTGGGGAAGGAAGTCGATTTGGAAACCTAGACCTCTAATTAGGCGAGTTTTGGCTGCTATATTATCGTCCTAGGGTAAGCTGTCACGGGTGAAATTGTTCTTTCACCTTGTAGGGTTGTTTGCGTGGATGGTGACACCAGCAAGGCGCCATTTGCCCCTGCGGGGACCCCCCCCCTTCGTTGACCCAAACCCATGGGGGCAGGCGGGTCGGGCATATGCCGTAGAGCCCCCCCCCGCAGCCCCCCTTTGGGGTCGGGTTCTGGCCGGGAGCGGCCCCCGTGTCACTGGTTCCATGACCCCGAAATACTTTCAAGACCACGTCCAGTGTGGCAGGATGCGGGAGGGTGCCGTGTCCTGGCAAAACGGCAGACCTCTCGCTGCAGCAAGACGGCGTGGTGGAGCACCGTGCGGTGGTTATACTCCGTGTGCAGGTAGGTCCCTGGGTGGCGCAGCAACATCTCCACGAGCTTCGGGTCCTTGCAATACGCCAGGGCAGTGACCTGCGAAGGGGGCGCGGAGAGTACTGCATCGGGCGCGCCGGTGCTGTGAGGGCATTGGGTTGGGGTGAAAAGTCGCAGTCCCGCAGGCCCCATTCCGGTCCAGGAGTCCGGGGGTTGTGGTGGCCGGCTAAGCCTTCACTAGCAGGAGCTCCCTAGTTCTGTCGACGGGCTCCTTTTGATGGGGTGGGTCCAGCCCCCCCCGCCCCCCCCGACACAACCTGCCACTGATGGAGAAACAGAAACGGCGGACCTAAGCAGCGGCTTGGTGGACCTTCATTCAAGGAAAGGGAAGGGAAGGGCAGTGAATGGCGATCGGCCAGTAGGCGCCACCAGCTGCAGACGAGAACAACAAATCCATGGCGACATGCCAACCCCCCTGTGTGACATTCCATCTGGTTGTGGCTCCTTTATGGGGCCCTGGACAGTAACCCGTTCTTCCCTTCGCATGTTGCGTCGGGTCGCTGCTTTCTGTCAGCCGCTGCGGCCGGTGCTCTTGCTGGTGTCGTTTCCGCGTTCGCGGAGCCCAGTAGTTGGTGTGTTGGGGCTGTGCTGCATGTGGCATGGTGTGCCGTTTGCGCGTCAGCGGTGCCCAATAGTTGGCGTATTGAGGATGTGCTGGTTGTTTCCGGGGTCGTTTGACTGTTTTTGCTGTCCACACACCTCTGTCCACAGGCCGTCTATAGCCTGCCTGGCTGTGTTTCTGTGAGGCCCAGGTGCCCTATTCCTCCACGCGCTGTCCGGGCCGTCCACCATATGTGCTTTCCCCCCTCACAGCTGGTCTGCCCCTGATGGGCTCCCGCTCCTATTGCGCAAACAGCCCATCTGGGCTGTGGGAGACACCCCCGACCTGATGCCGGTTGAGCAGGGGTTGCCTTGGCACCCGGTAGCGACGGGGCTGGCTGGCCAAGCCATCCCCTTTATTGTCGCTGCCTCCCATGTGCACGCTCCACCATCCGCTCCATTCTGGTTCCCTGTTCCCGCTGTTCTGGTTGCCTCTTCTGCCTTGCTGTGCTGTACTCGCCCTTGTCCCTCTTGGTGTGGCTCCCGCGTTCTGTGTGTCTATGTTGCTCCCCCCCCTGTCTGGTGGCGCTCTTGGGTGCCCATGTTGCGCACCCCCTCCTGTCCCACCCGCCTGCCCCCCCGTACGAGGATTTCACATCTCCGTACGACGTGGACTGTCCCGTGCCCGGTTGGCTGTTCACGGTCCTGTTGCCACCCCCGTGGCGGGCACCTCCCGGCGCGCGGGGCGCAGCCCCCGCCCTTGTGGAGTATGTGGGCACCTTGTAGAGGGAGGGGGGGGGGGGGGGGTGTTTGCTGATGGCTCGCTCGGCGTGCGCCGCATTTGGTGGTTGCCGCAGTGCTCGCACCTCATGGTTCCTTTGTGTCTTGTTGTGTGTCCTGTTGGGGCTCGTCTCACTGCCGTGTGTGGGGCGGCCCTGTGCCCAGCTGCTTGCGTTCCTCCCAGTTTTGGGCTCTTTCTTTTTCTGCTGGCATGCTCACTGCTTCTGGTGTGCGGCGCCGGGGGGGGTAGCATGTCGCTCCCTGCATCCCATTGTGGCTGTCGGGTTGTCCCACTCGCAGTTGGATGGTGCCAAGGGCACCGAGCACTTTTGCACATGTCTCCAAATCTACAAACGAACCTGTCGCTGGTGTTTGTTGGGGTTGTTCTAGGGTGAATGTGTTGCGTTGTTGCTCTTTTGCTTTCTGGGCTGCTGAGGGGCTCCCCGTTTGAGGACTTCACTCCGGGCTGTCCACGCCTCGGAGCTAGGGACTTGTGTGAGTCCACCCTCTGGTTGGTCGTGTGCAGTGACCACCATTGGTTTGGACGTTGTGTCTCATAAGCGTGCCCAAGGCCCCTACACTAGGCCCCGGTGACAGAACTTAGCTACTCGTGGGCAGTACATGTCTTAGGTCGCTGCCCAATGGACAACCGCGTAGCCGGCTGCCAACCCCCCGCAGGGGCGACCCCCTTACTTAGGTTTGGGTTGCCTTCTCCTCCCGGTGTGGTCGGGATGGTATTGGCACCCGGGAGTGCATCAGGGAAGCATCCCTTCTATGCTGTGTGTAAGTGTGGCCTTGGTTGTTGCGTGTGTGGTGGGCGCCGTGTTGGCGTTGGGGTGTGGGGTCTTGGGCTCTTGGTGATGCTCCACGTGCGTGCCTTGTTTGTGGGCGGCGGTGGCTGTGTGTGGGTGAAGTGCCCGTGTGTTGGGTCTGGCCCCCACCCTGGGTGTTGGGTGTTGGGCTGGTGTTGGTGCTTGCGGCGGGTGGTGTGGCTGTCCGCCGCTGTTGTTGTGGTACACTACTTTGCTTTGCTCTGCTGTAGCTCTGCCAGCATCGTGAGTCCTGGGCATATGAGGTACCACACCGCACCCCTGGTTATGTCGGGCATTGGCGTGCGGGCCAGCTGCCACTCGCGGGCCCGTACTATACTTGTGTACTGTGCTTCCATGAAGTCCACGGTCACGTATGTAAAGCGTCGTTGCATCGCCAACGTGTTTGGTTCCCCTGGCCTTCTGCCCTCCTGTCCGAGGTCGTGTGTTGCAGCTCCCCTATTGCAGTGGCGTACCTCCCGTTGTTGGCGTCTGTCCCCTCTTTGTATGTCGGCGTCGGGGGGTTCTCCTTAAGCAAAAGCCCCCCCCCCCCCCCTCCCACACACACCTCAGAGAAGATGGCTCCCGGGAGAGGTAAAATTCGCCACTAAGCCGTGACCTGGCCCTGCACTATGCAACAACAACCAAAGAAGAATGGGATTGAGCTCGGAGGGAGGGAAGCAAGACCTGTGCACGATTGACTACGTTCAAGTCGATGCCTGGCTGCTGCAGCAAGGAAGATACGAGCTGATGGCTGCCTTCGTGGCACGCCAAATGCAGTGGAGTGCCCACGACTTCCCCACCACGCAGCCGACGTGTCATCCCGGAGCGCCTGCAAAGGGCAGTGATGCCCAGCGTGCAGAGAATGTCCCCTTGTTGCTGAGCGAGAGGATTCGAGATTTCATTCAGAATTCAAGACGCTGCTGGTGGTGTGGCTGATCACGTCGCAGAGATTGGCAGAGAAAGTAAAAAAAATTGGCGGAAAATGAGGGAGACTGAGGGGAAATGAGGGAAGCAGGTGGGGAATGGCAAATGGGATCGAATTGGCCTCATTCACGGGGAAGGTTGTGATTCCAACACATCCCCTTGTTTTTCTCCACCGCATCCCCCACTCCCTGTTTCTCCACCGCATCCCCCACTCCGTGTTTCTCCACCGCATCCCCCACTCCCTCCGCTCCAAATCAGCCGAAAACCCTGGTTTTGGTAATTTTTTTGAGTGACTTGGAAAAAATATTCTCCGCACCTGCGGGCATGTATCAAAGAGTGTTTACTTATTGTTCCATGTGTACTCTGTGTTCATCGTCTTGCAGACTACCATCACGCAGCGCTTGTTTTCCGCTACCCGGTCCAACCACCGCCTCAGATAAAACGCGAAGACGCAATCGACACATGATTTCAATTGAGGTTTAAAGATAGGCTGGCCGGACGGAAGAGACAAGAAGCATACAACAACGCGCAAAAAGCATGTTCCACACCGGTTTTGAGTGTACCAATGGCAATCTGTGCGAATTTGTTGGTGTGGTGCGGGAAATAGCAGCGTGAGACCACGAAATGCGTTGTCTGCCGCATGAAGTTCATGGAATGCAGTCAACGTACAAATAAGACAAAGAGCTGGGAATGGCTGGTAATGTGCAATGTTCCGCTTCCTCGTGTTTGCTGTGTCTTGGTGAGGCCAGGGAGCCCTGAATTGGCCTACATTGATGATTTTGCTTTGTTTCCTTCTACAACATGACATTTCCATGTACTGGATGGGTCATTGTCCATCAATATTGTCTATTTGCTGGGTGGTGGGTACGTTCCAGCAGGGGGGGGTCCCCTCCCCTGCTTAAGCCAGGCCCTGGGGCGGGGGGGGGGGAGGATGCCCGACCTGTGAGTACGCCTTGAGTGATCCCTGCACTGCAGGAAGGAGTGGTGTGGATATCGTATGAGGGGGGAGGGGGGGGGGGTTCCTTGAGAAATGCCCCCCTCCCTTGTGGGAGTAGGCCAACAGTTGCATCCGTAGCTGCATTGTGCCTTGCGGCCCTTTTGGTTGTGTAGGTCCTGTCTGAGGCTGGCTTGCGAATTCATGGTTTGATGAAAAGAACAGAGAGCCTTCCCTCCTGTGGTTCATGAACTGTTTCACTGCCCCAGGGCAGTGAGGCACCGGGCAGAAGGAGTTTCACTGCCCACTGCCCCCAAGCAGTGAGGCACTGCACAGAAGCAGCTCCACTGCCCAGTTGCTCAACAAAGGGAGTAGTTTTGTTGCTTTGTCTCCCCATGCATAGCCCCCCCGCCCCCCTCTGTCTGAGCACGACGACCACCTTGTGCTAGTCGAAGCTGGCGTCAGCAACCCTGACTGTCAACCAGCAGCATGTAGGCCAAGTGATGGCGGTCGCAAGCTAACCGACCTCGGTTGCGTCAACCGACAGCGTTTCGACGTTTTTGAACACGAATAATCCAATCCAATCTAATCCAATGCAAAGGCTTTGTCCATGAAAAAAATACCCTGGGGGTGCTCACCTGCGACTCCCTTCTGTACCTCAATTTCATGGCCTCAGTTCTTCTCATCTGTTCTCGTGTTTCGTCCTGTGCTCATTTTTCAATATGCAATGAGCACTGCTGCACGGACATCCCCTGTTGCAAAATACATGGCTATGGTGTATCGGGATGAACCGGCTCCCTTGCTGTGTCCTGCGCCACCCACTCGTTCAACCCAACAAAAAGTCCCTGACTCCGATGATGCACATCAACAACAGAGGGACACACATTGGCACAGGACACACCCGTACAAGAACTTATTGCAGTCGTTCAACACCCCCTGCACGTCCTTCCTCTGCAGGAGCATGTTGAGGATCTCCGCATTGCCGGCCATGCATGCCAAATGCAGAACTGTGTTCAGGCCCAACGTGCTGCTTGTCAGCTGCACTTGGGGGTGGCTCAGCAGGCAACTGCACACAGAGATCCAGAAGCGAGGTCTATGGCAACCGGTGGCCAGGGCCCAGATTGTAGGTCCGAAACTCTGCGTTCCAACGAAAACAAAGCCTGGCCGGACCGTGTGGACAGACCGCCTTGTCGTGTAATTCTCCCGGGTAGGGAACCCCACATGCACCTTTCGAGAAATAATGCATTGCAGTGCACTCACGCTGATGCTGACCCAGCCCTACTGCCAAGCTATGAGGGCAACGTTCACTTCCTAAGCTTATATTTGCAAGCAAAGTGCACATGTTGCACACACAGTACACAAGTCCTGGAACCTGACAGCGCGACAGCATTGGCCTCGCCTTGAAGAGAACAAGAACAATGGGGGCACTGCTGAGAGAATACCTCAACACTTCCACTTGGCCGTACCAGACGGCATTGTGCAAAGGAGTCCAGTTCTCATTGTCCCTGATATGAATATCGATCTTTGGATGGGCCAAGAGCAGCTGAGCAGCCTCCACACTTCCTTGTGTGCACACCAAGTGCAACGGGCTCTGTCCAAAGTGTGCCTGCGAGTCACAAACAGTGACAACCAGCTGTGCTCTTTGAGGACCAGATCGTTGCTAGTCAATGGTAACCCCGTGACAGGCAAACAGGCAGACAGTGGTCAGCACTGGCCATCCGCATGCGAACGATGGGGCTCGGTGTACTCTTTTTTTGTCCGGCCCAGGTGCAAGCCAGCGGTTTGATATTGGAAAGCCTCCGGAAATGGCTCCCAGACTCTACATCAGCGGCAGTGCGCTTTACCGTCTCTGTAGGTTCAAGGTTCATTGCTACAGGAGACCATTTTGCCGAGGGGTTGGGGACAGTTCCGAGATCTTAAGCGTGGTCCCAAAGGAAGCTTCGAAATCAGCAAACGCATGAACGACCGATTCGGCCGGTGTGCTTGGCATACATTGTCATGTGGTAGCCGTTTAGACTGGCTGTCAGACTGTCGACCACCAACAGCATTGTGTCACTGCCCCGTCCATTTCGATAGTGTCACAGTGCCAAGCCGAGGAAGTAACTACTTTGGCGGGTACTTGCGGATACCTCGTTGTCAACCCATTTTTTCTACCGGGTATTTGGACAAGGGAAATGAGGGGAAGGTGTAAATGGAGGGGAAATAGGGCTGTGAAAAATGGGTATTGCACCGCATTTTCCTCTACCCTTCGCCCACTCTGGAAGTGGTTCCTACAATTCCCATCCTGATCTGTTGATGATTCCCCATTTCTCCCCCATTTCCCCCATTTCCCCCATTTTTCCATGGCCGCCCAGGGACTTGGGTATCTCCGGATTCGGGTACTTCCTAGGCCTGCCGCGCAGCCTGCACTCTTGCCCACAGTCTGTTCCGGCCGGCCGAAGTGCCGGCTCGATCCGATACACCCCCCACCCCATGTGCCTCTTGCAAAAGCAAAACCCACCTATGTGGATAGCATGCACGAAGTTCCCCCCAACTCCCCCCTTCCGTACCCCCCACCCCCTACCACCACCCTCTACCTTCTTTGGCTCGCTTCGCTCGACGCGGGGCCAGCCCCTGCAACCCCCTGAAATAACAAGACTCCTGCGGCTGTGCACATTCCAGAAGGTTTCTGTACGTCATTGAAGATACCCCTGCCACGATGCACAAAGCCGTGAGTCGCGCTGTCACGGGGTGTATTGCACCTTTCTGAATGAGTCTGACGTGTCAGACAGCAAAGCGAAGGATGTTCATGTAATGTGTGTGTGTCCAAGTGACCCAGCCCTGTTGTCCACCAAGCCTGTGCCAGTGTGGCGGTCACGAACTCCCTGACGTCCGCCCCTGCCTGGCGATCCGCACCGGACGGCTCACCCCCATGCCTGGCAAACCACCTTCCCAAACCTTGGGCAGGCACATCCACATGCACACGCACAGGCACACACCGGCCCGGCCTGGCAATTGACATGGATGTCCGGTTGAGCCATAAGAGCCGCAATGCAGCCCACATGTCCTTCCTGACACGCATAGTGCAGCGGAGTCATGTCCTCCAGATTAGTCTTGTTGACAAGGATCCTGTGATGCTGAGGACACCAAGACATGGGAACCGTGTTGTGGCCGAAGGGTTGCAAACATGGGGCACAGTGCTGCGCATGTGAGGAGGCTAGAGAACGGCATGAAAGACATGCAGGTACATCTGACACTGCTGATGCATCTGTTGGCCCTCCAAACACAAAATTGAGCAGAGAACTTTTTGTGAAAACTTCAGGGCCCAACCAGGGTGGCAAAAGGGTTCGGCATACAAAGTTGGGCAGACAATGAGGCACACAGTTTCAAGAAAAAAGCTGTGGTGATTACAGCTCACAAAACGGCACCACTGACCTGTGAGTAAATCATGACACTGATGATGCATCTGTTGGCCCTCGAAAAACAGTAGTGAAGCGGAGAACTTTTTGCGACAACTTCAGGGCCCAACCTGGGTGGCGAAAAGGTTTCGGCATACAAAGTTGGTCGCATAGTTTCAAGAAAATGCTGCGTACGGCGCTATTCACGTGTTGTGTCTGTGCACATGTGGCAAAGCAGCAGACCGGCAGGAATGAAGGACAAGGACAACTATTCTGGTAAACGTCACCAGAAATGCCACACAGGTGCAGTAGCCAACTGACAGCACTGCGGCAATCCACAACTGGAATGGGCCACTGATGAACGCCACTGACCACCATACGGTAAGAAGTAGCATTCAACTGACAGCATTCTTTCTTTTTTTGGCTCAGACCAGGATAAGCTGGCGTAGCCTGCTCACTTTACGGTACTCCAGATAACCTCTCGGAATCAAGGTTCAGAGCTGCCCAGTGCTACTGTGGTAGCGGATGTGACACGTAGGGAGGATTAGCTGAGTCTGAAACCAGGATATGCAATGGAAAACTGCCACGCCTGTAGGCTTCCCAGTGTGCATGAGGCACAATGACTGCAGGCTGAAAAAGACAGCGGTGTGAAGACTGACAGCATTCGGTATCATCCGGTGCCCGGTGAACAAAATTTGGGCCATTGATTGCTGGAAGTTGGTGGGTAACTGCTGTCGGTTGGCAGTTCACCGCCGGTACAGAGGGCCGTCCTAAAGAACGGTCTTTCGCCTCAAAAAAAAAAAAAGCCCCTGCAGGACACCCCTGTGGCAGAGTGCTGCACTCCACATTTTGTGACAGCGTGGTATACGCTGCATATTGTGCTCCGTCCCACTGCTTCCAACAGACGCAAGCGCTGAATTGGGCAGTCCTGCTGGCTCTATGTGTCAATTTGGCGATAAGTATCAGCTGACGTTCGACTGGACTTGTCTTGGCGGGAAATTCTGCCTCAAGGGACTTCCCATTGGTCCCCATGCAAAGGGACAGTCATAAGATGCACCAGGGCTTCACACCTTGAGCAGAATTCCCAGAAGTTCCGTGTCCCCTGAGCGGCAGACCAAATGCATGGCGGTATCCTGTGAAAGGGAAAGGGGATGGACACTGTTGACATCCACGTGGTCCTCCTTCAGCAGCAAGGCTGCAGTGTTGAGGTCTCCAGCACGGACGGCATCCATGAACGCCGCATTGTGGTTCGTGATATCCTGTGATCGAAATGAAAAAGACGAAAAGGTAGCTCTCAGCCCAGAGGCCTAGGTGCCCCACCTGAGACCTTCCATTAGATGCTTTAAGCCTCTGGTTAGAAGTGCAATACATGGGGGAAGATGGGAGAGGCAAGTGGATGGTTGGAGAAATCGGGAAGCTGGAGGGGAGGAGCAGGGAAGTATTAGAAGGGTGGGGTGGGGGGGGGGTCCGGGTCCCAAAAATTTATGTACCAAAAATGGCCCGGACCAGATTTTCCCAACGGTAAATTCTATTGCCCATCGGCAAAGCACCTCGAAGAGGGAGGGAGAACAGTCTGTCAATCAGTCAGTTCGTCACGAGGTCATTCAGGAGACCCCCACCCCCATCCAAACACCAAAAAGGGTGAAAAACACATAAGGAGGGCCTAAAACATGCTTTACAGATGATATTTGATCACGGCGAATGGTCAGAATATCAAAAAAATCGGTTTGGGAAATACCATTTTTGAGCTGAAGAGGCTGGAAAACTGCATAAGCAGGTTGCGCCCCAGCCATCCTGGGACCCCCCCCCCCCCCTCCCAAACACCCAAATAGGGTGAAAAACACATAAAGAGGGTCTAAAGCATGCTTTACATCGGATATTTGATCATTGTGAATGGCCAGAATATCAAAAAAAAACAAAACACACACACAAAAAAGTCGAAAATCTCCATTTTTGAGGTGCAGAGAGTGGTATACTGCTTATGCAGTGCGAACATCAGGTGCCACTGAACAGCCTACAAACAGCAATACCAGGGGTTTCAGGGGGCGCATGGCCTGGGCTAAACGGGCCTAGTAGCCACTTTGTGGGTGCCCATCGGTGCTTGAGTACCCGTATTGTCACCAAATGATCACCCAAATCCATCCCAGGGGCGACAGAAGGGTTTCGGAAAAAAATCGAATTTTGAAAAATTCTTTTGCCTTCGGCAGTGCACCTCGAAGAGAGGCTGACAGTCAGCCAATCAGTCAGTTAGGCAGGCAAGCAGTCAGTGAGACAATCAGTCGGACAAGCAGGCAGGCAGACAGAAACACCCAGTTTCAGTTTTTTTTTTCAGTGGCAGGCTTGGCTTCATGTACTGGGGAGGATACATTCAGTCAGGAAAAGCCTCAGTCGAATGGTAATGCAGCCGCCCGCGGGCTAGTATGTCGGGAGTTCGAATCCCGGTCGGCCGACTACCGGCCGCGCAAAAACTTGCCGACCGGGAATCGAACCGCCTACTAGCCGCATCAAAAACCTGCCGACCGGGAATCGGACCGCCGACCTGTCCACCAGCAGCCGGCTGCATTCCCACTCGACCGTGCTTGGTTTGGCACATACCACTCTCCCCACTTTTGACCCCCCACCCCCCAGCCCCCCACCCCCCAAAAAGTGTTATCCAGTTTCAGGGGATAGAGGCCTCAGAATCAAAAAATCCATTGGGGATTGTCTTATTGGACAAAATAATCATTTTACAAGGGGTTGGACATCAAATATCATGCCTTGGGGTATGCTACGCGAATGACCCCCCAAAAAGGGGGGTTTACGACGGCCGCACCTGTGCTTGATCAAACAACCTCTCTTCGAGGTGATTTTCAGGTGCCACTAAACAGCCTGTCCAGCAAGGGCCTATAGGGGGGGCGACCGGGGTTGACTGGAGTTTGGACCCGGGACCCCGGCCATGGGTTAGGGGGCCGATATACAAGAAAAAAGTTGTTCAGCACCCAGGTCCAAATCCACACACAAGACGCAAAGCCCCCCAACCTCCCAACCATCCTAGTGTAGGGGTGTCAAAATCGAAAGATATTGGGGATCATTTTCTTTCCCAAAGTGATGATTTTACGAGGGGTTAGACCTTTGAGACCATAGCTTGGTGTATGCTACGCAAACGACCCCTGCACCTGCGCTTCATCTCACAACCTTTCTTCGATGTGGTTTCATTTTTTCCTACGATGGTCACTTTGGTCTGGGGGGGGGGGGGTCCGGGGGTGGGTTCCCCTTCTCCTCCAACGGTGTACGGCCATTCTAATACTTCCCTGGGGAGGAGGCCACCATACAAATGCAGGCGAACCCTTGACCCCAACCCTACCCATTCCTTTGGTCTCTTCTTCATCCCATGACTCAATGCACAGAGGAGAGACGTCCTGCAGGGTCCTCTGTGCTGAACCCAACTACGCCTACTGAACATGTCCTAGTGGAAGACCATATACCATTGGAACAATCCTTCTGATCTGGGTGAGGGTCGACTACACACCAAACAGGGCGTATTCTTATTCGGATGGTCTTGCACGCGCATGCACGCACACATATTGTCCCTGAGGGAATCATCATTTGACACCTCTCCTCTACCAGGTCGCCATCTTCTCCTCAAGACTGGCATGAAACTGTCAACACTTTCACAGAAAATACAGGGAACGCTGGAAAAACAGGGGAGCTTTAAATTAGTGTGTATCCCGTCAGCGGCGAGTGCATAAAAAAATATTTTTGGGATACAGTGGAATACACGGGCAACGGTGTATTGCTATGCAAGGAACACGGCATGGCCTGCCCACTTGCCATGAGGTTCGGGAAAATTCCCACCCTTGGGGCTCACTGCATGCTTCCCTTTTGGACCGGCGCTTCTTCTTTTTCGCCTCTCCAGCTCCGCTGCTTGATGATGAAACATCCGCTGTTTGTTGGCTTCCCAATGCACCACCCCAGTCTCCCCACGGCTGCTGAGAATTGCATCCCCTTGCCATATCTTTGGCTGTGTGTTTCTTTGCCACAGCTGTGTTGAATTCGGCCCAACAATGTTCTCTAGCCAGGCCGTTCAGTGGATCTGACTCACCATTTAGACTCCAGGCATGGCATGGGTGAGCGGGACATGGATGGGACATAAGGGAGGGCAGCAACCTCGGCAAAAAGGGTACACAGGTCTTCAGGAAAGAGGAAGTCATCGCATTGCATTCACAATACTACAAATGCTGAAGATTGTTCATGCAGAGAAGGCAGGGGTAAAGCAGTAATGGAAACAGAGGTCTCGGGTTGGGAGCGACATGAAAGCCGGTCGCCAAGCCGCGTGGGGTACAAACTACCCCCCCCCCCCCGCCCCTGTTTAGACCAACCCCACCCCCTGCAAAGACCCCCTCAAATATAACGACCCTTCTAGTCGCTGGGGCATGCCAACACAACAAACCGACCCATTGTCAGACCTGAGCCCCAAGCATAGACGGATTGGGCACCTTCTCTGGCTCTGCTGGGAATGTTTAGGCCTGCCCTCCACCCTCCGCACAAATGGCACGTGCATGACAAATAGAACGACCCCCCCAAATACAGCGACCCCTGGAAAATTCCGCACCGTGCTGCCCGAATTTAACGACAGAGGTGTTCTATACAGGGGGTGGGTTTAATTGTGTCCACTGGCTTGCGATCGATCCTGACACCCTGCTGTGTTCTTGCCTGCTGCGCCGCCACTTGTGTGTCTGTGGATTGGTGTCTGCCGGTGGGTCCTCCTTGTTTGAGTGGCAGTGTCAGCCGCCCACGGTGCTATGCACACCATTGTGGTACTCGAATATGGACATCTGAGCCTAACCTGTACTTTGGCATCCACATGCCCTCAACTTGCCATCACTGACGCACCAATCCCAGTGCATCGACACCAGCCCACGGCAGCAAGTATCAACCCCATTCCGGGGAGCCGTGACTGAGCATCCATGCAGAAGGGGCGTCCTGAATAGTGCCCCCTCTGTGGTTCAATGAGCCGGCAGACGACCTGATTCAAATGTTGAGCAACCAGAAAACGGGGAGGCAACAAGCCTGATCGGGTTCTACAATGTCGTGTCACCTGATCCCATTACCACACAATTCCAGTCATGCCGTTTCTGATGCATACGTGGTGGTTCCATGCTGCAGGAGAGCCACCAATATTTACAGTCAAGCAAAATGGAGCAGAGGGAATAGATTGCCATGTGAACACTGCGCAGTGTACAAGACAAATGCACCATACACTTGCCTGACTGTGCTGTTACGAATGCACATCACCAGAACCCAAAACCAGAGCGAGAGAGAATGGGCTTTATTACATTTACATTGGTTATTTGTGGGGCACACAATGGGGTTATTAGCCTAATTTGACCTATATATTGGCAATAACCCCACTTTGGGCCCCAAACATAACCAATGTAAATGTGATAAAAACAATTCCAAACTATGGGGCAATTTTGTTCAACCCTTGGGGAGTGGATAACCCAACTTCTCACAACCCTTGGCAAATACATTATGGCCAATTCAGGGTTCACAACGGTATCCACAACAAAAAGCGAAACAACACTGCCAAGCCATTGCGAGCAAAGAGCACTGATTCTCGACCAATGACTACCTAAACCATCGTGGGCAGACGTTACATATGGGATATTGACAACAGAGAGCAGCGCAAGGAAAGCACGCAAACAGCAGAGCAAAAAGTCATAGGCCTAAGCAGTAAATGAGATACCACATTGCGAAAACCTAAATGGAATGCCAACCGGCTCATTTTAGGATTCGGAAAGATTGGTGCATATTTCCGCACTCCAGTTTTCACGGCCGGCCGGGAATAGCGCCATTGAGACCGGGGGGGCATGAGGCAACGGATACTGGGCTCGCATACGCCCCCGTGTCACAGGCGCATGGTCATCACCACATAGTTCAGTGTTTTTCCTTGCTGCACTGCAGCGCAGACCAATTCTGAACCACTCCAGGTGGCTGCTGACTGTGCTTTGGCCTTGGCCATCTGTACATTGAGACCGGGGGGGGGGGGGCTTGCCTCCGCGTTTAAGCCCCGCCGTAGGCTCCGGCAAGCCCCCCCCCCCCCCCCCCCTAGTGCTTGAGACGGTGCCAGTGGTTGGCGGCTCATTGGGTGTGAATATGACACCCAGGTAGCAAACCTTCCTAACTTGCAACAACGTCAGTAGGTTTTTTCTACCAAGAGGACCGCTTTGGGCAAGTTTTTCTGACAAAGCACCCCACTAGACTAAAAAGCATCCAGGCCACCCATTGTTATAGGTGTGGGCCTCATGGGGTGCTAAATCTACAAGCTAAAAGTAGGGGCACAATTTGGAGATGTGTGACAAGCCATGCCAACCGGCTCATTTTAGGATTCGGAAAAATTGGACCATATTTCCGCACTCCAGTTGTCAGGGCCGGCCGGGAACGGCGCCATGAGACCGGAGGGGGGGGGGGGGGGGCTTGCCTCCTCGTTTAAGCCACGCCTTAGGCTCCAGCAAGGCCTCCCCCTAGTGCTTGAGACGGTGCCAATGGTTGGCGGCTCACTAGGTGTAAATATGACACCCAAGTAGCGGACCACCCTAACTTGCAAAAACGTTGGTAGGTTTTCTCTGCCAAGAGGACCCCTTTGGGCAATTTTTTTTGACAAAGCACCCCACCAGACTAAAAAGCATCCAGGCCACCCACTGTCATTAACCCACCTACACCCAATTTGCCCCTTCGCCCCTCCTAGGAAAGGGCCAGGGCTGAGAGACCAAGCTCTCCTGCACCCACTTTGCTATTTTTGAATAAGAAAATCATGGCATGCCTGGGCAAAGCTCTGTTCACAGCAATAACTCCATTTCAGCGCTGCGTGCACATGAGCTGAGAGAGGGTTGTAAAGCCCCGTTCCGACTCGCTACTGGCTTCCGGGGCTCCAACGGAATATTGTTGCAGTGCACACCCACTGCTGCATGCACTGCCATGGTACTCGTGCAACACTCCCAGTCTTTGACCTGCCGACAGCCCCTGCACACATATTGGGCCATGGGACAGTCTCTGGCGCCTACTTCCAAAGACAAAAAACTCAGTTGCAGGGTTAACTGTTGGAGCTTTGGGCCAGTGCTCTGCAGTGTCACCGCAGTGCAACAACAGTCCCATGCAGAAAATGGGGGAAACCTCCAAAATCTTCGGCTTGACCCCAGCCCTCCTGCGATCAGGACAGCCTCCTGCACCGCAGCCTGTTCATTTGAAGGGGGGTTTGCCAATAACGGAGGCACGGGGGCATGCAACCAAGGGGTGCTTACTTGCAGGCCCAAAGACGGAAATTTCATTAGTGGAATGGAAAACAAGGGCAAATTCTTCAAATTCATCAGGTGGCGCTCAATGTGGAATCAAGAGTGTTCAGGCTGTTGACGTCCTTTGGCATTTTCTATCTGTGACACTGTTGTTATTGTTGGTGTCGCTGTGGCTGCTTGTGTCAGTGCTGTCGCTGTTGCCATTGCTATTTTTCGTCGTGGTTTTCCAAGACTGGCATGACAGCACCACCACTCTCCCCTCCCAGCCTGGCCCCCAGCGGTCCAGTTGCTCTGGGACCATCCAGTGGGAGAACAAACACATCAACAAATTGTATGCAGCCTCCACTCGCCTGCTCAACTCCAGACTTCAGTTGGTTCGGTGTGTGTTTTGGATGATCCCCGTTGCGATTCCGCTTGGCCTATGAACTTTGTTTTTTGTGGCCGTGTCCCTTCACTGCTGTTGGACCAAGTTGGTGCCCTGCTTTCTCCCGCTTTCCCACAGGGCTTGGGTGGCCAGTCTCGCCCACAGATCTGACAGAGTTGTCAACTGACCACTACACTACAAACCAAACCCAGTCCTTGAATCACTTTGTTTGCGCAAGCACATCCACGTGCTCCAGCTTTGTGGTGTGCACGCCATTCTGCACAAGGCTGTTGCGTGGATGTGCGTGCATGGTGTGTGGTTGTTCATTACCACTGTTGCTTTTGGCTGTTCATGCAGCACTTTTGCTTTGCTTGCCTGCATCTTCTCTGTGCCGGTCTGTGTCGGCCTTGCAGCCTTGCGTCTGGCTCTCTTACAGCTTGCTTTTGCATGCCTGTCCTCTGTCTCCTCATTGCCTCCCTTCTTCCAATCTTTGCTCTTGTCATGACCAGTCGGCAGAACAAGAGTTACACACAGGGTACTGATCGCAATTCACAGTATCAGGATAAATGCTGAAGCCTGCGGCATGCCGTCGAGGGGTAACCTTTTCCGGTTTTTGATAGTCTGCTGTCGTTACAGTGCCCAGCCCAACAACAAAAATTAGCTGCACAAGGCCCGATGTTGCATCCCTAGGCCCAGGCATGTGGATGCACAATGTCCACAATCAACCAGCAATCATTCTCTCAAATCCACATTGGAGAGGAGAGGAAAGTTGCATCCTTGGCAGCAGCTGAATCCCTGTGGTCAGCCAATCAGTTCATGGGTATACACAGTCGTCTTGAGCATCTTTTATTGGTCAGTCATAATTTGAAGTAGTGTGAAAGGGTCGGGCAACATTGAAAAATATGACCACTACCAGCACCATTGCAGGGGGTGCGCCAAATTGTCTCAGATATTGCACAGCTGCAGGAGGCAGTGAAGACAAGGGCTATTTCGGTGACATACACGTTGTGTGCAGGTGGCAGCAACTTGCATAGAAGGTGGATGCCTCGTAGCAATATAGCCGAGAGTGGAGTCTTTTCAAAAGGGTTGCTGTTCCAGGCAGGTACGTCCCTAGGTCCTCGCAATGCCCAGCTTTCAAGGTTCACCGCTGTCACCTGCAGCAGTCCTGCAGCAACCCATGCAACCCATTCCTACATTCCTGCATTGCATCACTTCCTCATTCGCTCTTCATTGCCTTGCTGCCCCACTCCGCCTGCAATAGCACGCACTTGCCGACAGTTTCGCTATCTCGACCCAAATACTGATCCTGGCAAGCGGAATCCTCCTCTGTACAGTGACTAGTTGACGTTCCAAGATTGAATTCCACGCACATTTGTGACCGTCACTGAAACAGATCCGGAAAACACTGTTTGTTGCTGGGAATTGCGCCACACAGGCACGAAGAGGTCAAATTCAACCAGATAATGCCACTTGATTAGAGGGAGGGCTTGGTCGTCGAAAAATAGATTCATCAGTCCTGCGCAAAGTCACGGAAACACTCCGTTGGCTAAAGAACGCCCTGCTCTAGACACAGACCATGCCCGGCAGTTTGGTTGACGAACAGGGAGTTGAAGAACAGAAACGCGCCGCCCAACTCCGACTGTCCAACATTTCAGTGGGTCAAGACCGGGTCAGCACTGGAACTCATAGACATTCGCATGTGGACCCGGTGACAATAACAAAGGAATACCCCTGGGTCCGCAATGCAATCAAGTTCTCTGGATTTTCTTGCTGCAACGTTCAACTTTTTGGAACCTTTTCCTTGCCATTGCCAGAGCTTCTGTCTCACGCCATTGCATCAAGCCCCAAACAAAGTTTCCCCCTACCACGACCGGTTGGTGACCTACCAACCAGGCCATTGCCTACAGGCTCCTGGGGGTAGGGGGGCGGCCAGCCGCGGCCGACCCACCCACATCAGAAAAATTTGCCTCAGGGAAAAATGAAACCTATCAAAGAGGTCCGAAATTGGAGACCGATTTTAGATACACAAACTTTTTTTTGGCATCGGATTCAGCCCCCCCCCCCCCCCCCCTGTGTGACATTCCATCGGGTTGCTGTTTCTTTTCGGGGCCCTGGTTCAGGTTAGGGTTAGCTGCCGTTTGTGCGTTTGCGGTGCCCCCCCCCCCCCCCCCAAGGGACTCAGGGGCAGTCAGGAGCACTAAGGAATGGCCTGCTACCTACCCTCACCCGTGGATGTAGGAAGCAGGACGTAGGACATAGGTGCTCAAAAGATTCGGTCGCTATGGAGCGGGTTTCCAGCGTGTCTTGCACGCTCTTGCGTCGACAACAATCGAGTGGCAGTTGCGTCTGCAGTGCAGGCTGCCAAGTTTGAGTGGCAGTGGCACTGCGATGCACATGGTGCTACATATGGGCTACAAAGCAGCTAGGCCTTCGGGGCACAAGCACTTTTTGCATTCGTCAAGCGCGAGATCTGACTCAGTTGGGGGGGAAGGGGGGGGCTGAACAAGTACGCCGGTTGGTACTTCCGGGTGTACGTACGTGTTCGCCTTTTGAGGAGGGAATCCTCCACTCGTGGATGGGGGGTGGGTTGCCCACCCGTTGGGTGAAGAGGGTTGGTTTTCCAAAAAGAATTGTGAGAGGTGGGGGGGGGGGGGGTTGGCAAGCGAGCTTGGAGACACCAGGAAACCGGCGGCAAAGTAAAGTCCGAATTTCGATGGCCCCTTGGCTGAGGTGGCACGCCTCCCGTCAATGCGTTGTTCACTTTCAGCTTCACAGGGCTCTTGTCGCGTCTCGTCCTGCTGGCAGTCAGGACTTGATGGGACGGGGAACATCCCCATGACGGCTGGAGTGGCCCCGGCGGTCACCCCGCCCCCCGCCCGCCGGCAACGGCGTGCCCCTTGGCCCAACCAACGGCATCTTCGAGCTGCAGGGGCAGCGCCACGAGGCCCATCCCATCCGCCATGGGGCTTTGGTGTGCGCCCTCCGTCGTCCGCAAAGCACGGGGCAATCCAGTTCCATCTATTCTTTCTTGGACGGCCCCACCGCACGTTCGAGGGGGTGACGCATGCGCACCGCCGCTCATCCCTCTCTCCCCTTGTCAGAGCAACACGAGGTGTTCTCTACTTTTGGAACCGTCGAATTTGGCGGTTCCATTTTCTGGCGGTCTGTGAACATCAAGTTTCTTACTGAGATTTGGGGCTGGGGGATGGTACTTCAGGGCTGCTGATCACTGTCCCACCACTTTTTGCCCCTCCCCTCAGGACGTGCCTTTGATCACACACACACACACACACACACACACACACACACACACAACCTCCGCCACCTCCGTCAATGGCCGGCACACGCACATGACTTGTCGTGCGGCAAGCCCCTCTCCTTCCCTCCCAGCGCCACAATGGGTACCGCCCGCCCACCGCCCTCCGCCCTCCGGTCCCCGTTGCCACAGGCCAAGGCCCGGGATCCATTGCAACTCCGGGTGGGGGGGCCCTTCAAGCCTATTTCCCACACTCCCCCCCCTCTTATTGGGCTCTCGGGGCTGGGCTCACCAAATGACCTCACACATAAATTCCAACAATCATACCTCAAAAGCACAGTGCCACCCCCCTTAGGGAAGGGCACTGCATCCATCAGTTAGAACCACCTAGCCTGTAGTCGCGCCAGGGGGCTGCCCCTTTTCGATGCACCCTGAGGCCTAATGGTTGCGGGAGGCTTTTGGATACTTGTTGCTACCAGGGCCACAAGCAGGCCACAAAATGAACCACACATGCGGGTCTTGGTATGCATATGTAGCAATATTTGACATTGATGTCACGGAGGTTCTTGTTCTAGGATCTTGGAGTAACCGCAATAGCAATGGCCATAGCCATAGCCACAATCAGACCAACATGAACAACACCAGTCACACCAACATGAACAGCACCAGCATCGGCAACAATTACAAAAAGAATTAGCGATAGAAACAGCATGGACCTGTCCAATGTGCAGCTCATGGGAAAGTCCTCTGAGCGCGATGTGGCCTGTCTTCAGCACCTGCCTCCAAGGGGGAGGGCCATCCAAGCCTCTTTCCCAACACCCCAACCCCTTATTAGACTCTCGGGGCTGGGCCCACCAACATAACCCCACATTCTGCCATTCCACATTCCACACACATTTGACAGATCATATCTCAAACACGCAGTGCCCCCTAGTTGCCACTACACCCACTTATTCAAACCACCTTCCCCGAGCTTTTTTTTTTTGGTGGGGGGCGGGGGTACCTCTTTCCGATGCACCCTAACCAAAATATTTCTTGGAGGCTTCCTAATGGTTGCAGGAGGATTTTGGCTGCTTATTGCTACCGAGGGGCCGGGGGGTGGTGTGTGCCAAATTTGGAGTGGCAAAATTTGGTGCAAAGAAATTTTGGCGCCAGTTTTTCAAATAGAATTGATTTTTTTGGCACAAAATACCCAACACACATGGATGCTGACTAGTGGTTGCTGTTTCCTATGGACCTTTCACTGGTTGCAATTTCCTGGAGGTTACTAGGATGCTTGTTGCTCCTACAGACATATGGCATCCGCTCCAACTAGCGTGCCAAAGGGTCCTTCCAACTATAACACCTAGAAAAATGATACACTTTTGTTGAGGCAAATGGTGCCATTCCAAGCGTATCCCCCCAAGTACTTCTATAGGGATTTGGTATGCTTACTGGCGATTCTTGGTGCCTTATAGATGCCTGTTGTTACTGGCTTGCCTTTAGGTGCTATCGCAAATGATGCAATTGTCCCTTGGTGCTCGAGTACAAGTGCGGCCCTGTGTTGTTCAAGTTTGAGCGCTGCCGGTGCACACTAGAAAAAACCACCATGTTCCCTCCTTTTTCAATCTCTTGTTGGGTTTGGTAAGATGGGAACTCATCAGGAGCCGATATGGCTGAATGCAAAGAGGCCACAACATCAAGAAAATCCGCTCACAACAAAAAAAAAAGCTACAGACCATCACCCGAACACCCTCGCTTCTCATATTTGGAAAAGAACAGAAAATTTCGAAACATTCGGAATTATCAGCTGTAACCCCAAGGATTGGCAAAATTCAGATCCCAAGCAGTGAGGTACCCTCAATCGTACTCTGCCCCTTTCCACACCCAGCCAGTGAGTGTTCCATGCCTTTGCCCTCATCCTAACATTTCTGGAACACATCATTGTCCAAAATTTGACAGCTTGGCCCTTCGAGCCTATTTATTACACCCCCCACCCCCTTATTCGGGCAGGCTTCCCCCCCCCCCCCCCCGGAGTTGCAATGGAACGCCAGCCCAAGGCACTTCGAGTCCGCGTCCTTCTTGACCATCTGGGCGCACACGTCCACATCGGCTGCAATAACCCGCATGGGCCGCACCGTGCGTCGCGTCCGCATGCCTCGTCCGCATGCCTCAGGGAGGCGGACGTCAATGAGGGGATTGCACAAATGCCACGTCCCTGGACGAAGACGAAGGTGCTTTTGGTCGACGCCAGCAGCCCCAGATGCAGTGGATTACTATCACTGCCACTCTCACCATCAGCAGGCACTCCCAGGGCCCCTTTTAAGGGGAGGGGCGGGTTCGGGGGGGGAGTGGGTCCAGCCCCCCCCCCCCCCCCCCCAGTGGTGCTGAGCCTCAGGGGCACCAAAGGCGCCAAACGAAAAAAAATTGGTTGAAACGAATTGGCGCCAGAGACAATTTTTCATCTGCCAAAGGCCCGGAAGAAAAATTGGCCCAATCTTTTAAGGGGCAGGGGGCGGGGGGTGGGTGGGGGGGTGCAGGGGGGGTGGGTGGTGTGGGACCCCGTCCCCACCCCCCCACCCCCAATGGTGCCGCGTTGTTAAAAGGAGCCCTGGTCACCCCTTCCGACCACCCACAGGAAGCCCATACCCCGTGCACTCCACCATGGTCGTGCAGCTGGTCCAGCAGCTGCTGTAGGTGGGGGGGGGTGTCGATCACGTGCAGGCTCTGGTTAACGCAGGGGCTGCGGTGCGCCAGCGACGTGAAGGTGTCCTCACCTCGGACCCAGCCCACGGGAATCCCGCCTCAGCAGGTCTATACTGGGCTGGTCTGTACTAACTTGGGGCCCGGAGGGCCTTCGGGGGGAAGAGGGGGGGGGGGGGTGCTGGTCCGGCAAAAGGGGGGGGGCAGAGTTTTGCTGAAGGGTGGGGGTCCATGGGGGGGGGGGGGCTGTGCGGGGGGACCCCTCCCCCCCCCCGCAGGAGACCCTGAGTTGTTAGAGGCACCCAAGAAATTTTTTCGCCTAAACTGACTTGCGGCGAAGAGAAGACTTTTGATTGGCCGAAGACCCAGAGAAAATTTTGGCCCAATCACTTAAAGGGGGGGGGTCTGAAGAGGGGGGGGGGGGGGTTGCTGAGTTGTTAAGCAAAACTCTGGGGCGGGGAGGGGTTCAAAATGGCCACATAACCCCCGCCGTCTGGGGGTCCCCATGTTGGAGAGGAGGTGGCCCAAAGGTTTCAGGCAAATGGCACTGTCTCGGGCCCAGAGGTTCATCGGGGGCCTCCCCCGAGCGGGTCTCTCGACACGTCATGTCGTGGGTGGAATGCGGGCCCGGGCCCGGCGTGGCAGTGGCGTCGGCCGCTTGCACAGAGGTCCCGAATGGCGCGGTGCAGTGGTGCCCGCGGGTACATGCGGACGAGACCGCCACTCGCCAGGGGCTGGGTCCACGGAGATCCCGGCGCAGGCAACCCGAAGCCCCCCCCCCCCCCCCCCCTCCCCCCTCAGAGGGCCCTACATCACCCGCGCATTCGTGGGGCGTCATCCCCAGACAACAGCCCCTCGGAGCCCCTGACAACGCACAACAGTCTTCACTCCTGTTCCCCTCAGCCCTCGGACAATGTGCACCCCTGAAGAATGGTCCGGCACCTTCCGCAGCCATCCACAGCCCATCCACGGCCCTCAACGGCCGCAGCCCCCGGAAATCCAGGGGGCGCTCTGCGACCAAAGCCCGTGTCGAAGGGATGTTCGGGCAGGACGTTGCTTGAGGAGCAAAGGAGGGAGGGGTCGTTTGGAGTCCTGGCAAACCCCAGCCGCCCGACCCACACACCCCAGACCCACATCAGAAACATTTCCTCAGCACGAAAATGAAAGTTATTGAAGGGGCGCGAAGTTGGAGGTACACTCGTTTTTGGCGTCTGACCCACTCTCAGGGGGGGTCTGCCATAGAGGCTAAGTGAGCATGCCGGTTGGTACCAGACATGTGGTTACAGCCGTGCGTGTACGGTTGCGCACGGCTACTTTCTCCGGATATGCACGGTTGCGCACGGCGAGATCTGAAGGTGGCGCACGCTTGCGCACGGTTGAGCAGCACTTCAACCGTGCCTACAAGTGGGCGGAAATGCTACGTCACCCCTGCATTCTCGGGGATCCCCAACAAAGAGCACAAAGTAAAAAAAAAAAAAGAAAAAGAAAAAAAAAATTTCCCGCGGTGCCCCTCATCCTGCCTGTAATCCTGCAGATTGACCCACCGGGGTTTGGACCCAGGACCTTCCAGTTGCAGGGTACTGCTTTACCACTAGGGTAGGGCCCATCTCTGACATACTTCTGCACAGGGGTGGTATTTATATTTGGTCCAATTTGGTTTTCATCCACTATTGGGTTCTCCTAAAAAAACTGAGTATTTTGAGTATAGACACATGGGGTGAAAACCCAATTTTTTACCCTCTACTAAGTCAAGCAAAATTTCCTTAGGGCGCCTTCGGCGCCCATGGTCCAGCACTTCCGGGCCAAAACCCGGCAGGGAGGGGGGGGGGGGGGGTCGGCGTAAAGGGTCCGGTCCCGGCGGCCCCCCTGTGACAAAAATAACCAAAAGAAAAACTGTTCCATGGCCTTACTGATCCAGCCTGGACTTCTGCAAATTGCCTGCAGTGTGGCTTGAACCCATGTCTTTGCAGTTGCAGAGGCACTGCTTTACCCACCAGGGTATGGGCCATCTCTGATGGTCCTCTGCACAGGGGTGGTATTGATATTTGGTCTATATTGGTTTTCATCCATTATTGCGTTCTCCTGAAAAAACTGAGTGTAGACACATGGGGTAAAAACCCATTTTTTCACCCTCTACTAGTTCAAGCAAAATTTCCGATGGTCTGGCACTTCCCAGCCAAAAACCAGCAGGGAGGGGGGGGGGGGTCGGCGTAAAGGGGCCGGTCCCCCCCCCCCGTGCTTTCCGGTCAAAATTTGCAGTCAAAAATTGGTCGCACGGTTGCGCACGGCTGGATTACAAGACAGCGCACGGTTGCGCACGGCTGGATTTGAAGAGGACGCACAGTTGCGCACGGCAAAGCCCCACCCTTGCGCACGGCTGTAACCACATGTCTGGTTGGTACTTCCGGGTGTATGTAGCCCGGGAAGGCGTTGTTCCCCACGCAGCAATGGCCTTCATAAGAGTCCTGCTTCCCTTCCCATTCCAGATTTTGTAAAAATGATGCATGCGTTCGTTTGTGATAGCGGCAGTGTGTTGGTCTGGGCTGCTAGTATCAATCGAACCATTTGAGTGTCGTGATAATAGGAGTACTGAGAGGGATAATGGAGGGCTGCAAGGGGGTCCCTGAGGGCTGGGAAGGACTCGTTAGACGCCGACGCTGCAGTACGTTGGAGGGGTTGGGGTACATACGGGGCCTGCACAAAGTCAAGGAAAGTTTCGTCGACACCAGTGTTGAAGGGCAAGTACGAATCCATGTATGCTGGCTCTTCATGTTCTGCTCCCTGTCCCATGCGCTCCCATCGTCGTGGATAGGGGATCATGTAATGATTCTGCGGAGAGACGTTAGGGTCGGAGAGAAAGGGCGCAGAGCACTGTCGCTTGTTGCATCTTCCTGAAACAGGAGTTGGCCAGAGGCAAGGAATTCATCGACAGAGGGGCAGGGGGACTTATGTCTACAGTGAGCCCATTCTGAGCCCCAGGGCCAGGAGGGGGCGGGGGGGCGGGGGGGGGCGAGGTGTCGGAGGGGGTGAAGGTTGGCGGCCTCTGGATGCAAGTGCAGCGGGCGGCAGAAACAGGCCGACTCAGGCTGCGGGCGGTCTGCCCAGGGACCGACCCTGCGAACGGCTCATGGCACTGTAGGCAGCACTCACAGATGGGAGGGGGTGCACCCAGCGCCGAGTTAAACCTGCCCTCATCCCTGCGGCGTCAAAACAACGGAAACAAGGAAAGCGCCTGACCACACACTCAGTCATATTCGGACCGTAACCGGCGGCGGTTGGGCGGTGGCCGTCGGCGGTTGGACGGCAACCGAAGGTGGTTGGACGGTAACCGACGGCCGTCGGTTACCCTCCTGTGATTGTTGCTTCCGGCGCTCCCTGGGGGCACTCCTGAGCGGGAAAAAGAAAGGAAAACAAGAGCAAACGGGGTGATAATGGAGCGTCCTACTGAGCAGGCGTTCTGAAACTCCAGATTAGGTACGCAAGCCACACACCGCCATGTCCAACCGCGTTGTTGCCTCAAATATCTTCTTCTCCACACGCTCCAAATCCGTGATGTTCTTGTTCCGCTTGAAGAGCCGCTTGGCCTCCCATTTGATGTACTGCCGCTCCTGCAACACCTTCTTGCGGACCTCCGGGTCGGAACCGCTGCGGTCCAACTCCACTTGCTTCCAATCCAAACCCGTCTTCAAAATGGTCCGGTACAACTGCAGCACCTGTAGGGCAACAACTGGTAGCCACTGGGTGCCCTGCAAGGATGGGATCAGCCTGACAGGGATTCGGATTGTGCCCCGGGACGTTCAGGATGAAAAATGAGCGGGGTAGGGGGGGGGGGGGGGCGTTTGATGTTTGACAGATTTTGAAACCTGGGTCCGCCACTTGCGACACCCGTTCCCACCCGCCAACGTTGAGTTTCTTGCCGAAAGTTTGTGCGATTGCCTCACACCCATAGGCATCATCCACCAAAATTTCAGTTGAATCCGAAGCACCACAACAGACTTGTAAGTTGTGCCCATTTCACGCATGCTTGCTTGCTTGCCGCTGCTTGCTACTTACCAAACATGGTAAGTCCACCCTCAAAACCACAGAGGTTATAAAACCAAGACTGGTTCTGGTTCCACCAGCTCGGTCACCCTAGCCCTAAGGCAACTTAGGTAAGAAGTGCAACTGAATACCTGCTCCTTGATGCATATACCCTGGTGAGAACCTTACATTGTATCAGTCGAGCAACATGTGGTGGACATGCATGCATCACTCTTTTTACATAGACCATTGTTGACAAAACTTTCCTTCTGGCGCCAATGAAAATAATAGCCTCTGTCACAGGTACCCTTTTCCAAGACCCCCCCCTCCCCCAGTTTTGGGGGGCTCCCGTGACCCTCCCCCCCCCTTTAAAGCGAAAGTCTGACCAGCCCTGCGCTTGGCACCGCTACCCGTGTGTACAAACGCTTGTTCCGAATCGCTTCTGCATATATCTTCTGGCAACTGCACTTCTTCCCTGAGACCGAGAGACCCCGTACCTGCAATGTTCGAAAGCAATTGCAGCGGCCACCCCGAACAGAGCCTTCAGGACCTATTTTGCAGCAAAATACATGACACCAATTGGTCTTGATGCCTTGCATCCGGAAGACGCCCGGCGGGGGGAGGAGGCTTGTTGCTATGCCCGACACCCAATCCCCTCCCCCCACACCCCCCTTGGGGTGCCCGGAAATAACAACCTGCACACTTCCTGAGCCTGTTTGGCCCCCCTCCCCCCAAGGCTGCCACTGCAGTTCCAACCAAAATTGGTCGCGCAATCCAGTGAATTGTGAAGGGTGCCGAACCTCAGCAGCCCTGCCCCCCCCCCCGCCCCTGTCGGCTTTGCTTGCTCTGCCTTTATGCCCCCCAGACCCCTTCCCCTGACTCCCACAATCCGGAAATCAGATGGTCAATAGCATTGCCCCTGGACCTGCTGGTGGACAAAACACACCGCAGTTGATCTATTCGTCTTCACTCTGGGGATGAACTGCTTCGTCACTTCCATCCACACACCCTCGAAAATGGGAACAGTCTGCGCCATGGCTCACATGCTGCACAAACCAAATGAAGTGGCTGGTTATGCACATCAGCCCCCCTGTTGGAGGCAACAAAAACATACTGTCACAAAGCCCCCCGCAGAGTAATGCTGCTGCCAACAGCCTCCTGCTCACATGCATCACTATTTGAGTGGACCAGCTCCTTTGCAATGCGGTTCAATGACAGCTCGTGCTGGGGTAAACGCTTTATAGTGTCCCCTATCGCAGTGGTGTCTGACTTCTCTCTGCTTTATGGTGAGGGCATGGCGGCAATTCATGCACTTCACACAGGTACATCTATTGCCTGCGGCCGGAAAGCCCGACTGATGGTGCCCTGCAGCTCAGGCTGGCGCATCCTTTTTGCAAGCATTTAAATGTGGGGCATGCGTGCGTGACATACGCCGGGCAAACTGATGCAACTGTTTGTCTGTGTGTCTCTCTTCATGGTCACGCACAAATTTGACATTGGACTCTGGGCCACATTATGTGGTGTGTGTGTGTGTGTGTGTGTGTGTGTGTGTGTGTGTGTGTGTGTGTGTGTGTGTGTGTGTGTGTGTGTGTGTGTGTGTGTGTGTGTGTCTGTGTGTGTGATCTGTACTATTTACGAGGTTGATGGCTTTTAATGTCCTGGCCGCTCTTGCGACGGGAGGGTTAGGGGTTAGCGGGTTAGAGCCTGCCTGAAGCCTGCCCTATCCCACCCCCGGCCCCCCGGTATGTCGCGGCGCGGCGGAAGGACGCCGTCCTGAGGCTATGTGCCCTCCTCGGAGGCCCTCCCGTGGCCCTGACCTGGGCCCTGTGTGCCGCCCCGGGGCGACGCCGCCGTCCGCTGCCCTGCTGGGCCTCCCCCCTCCCCCCTGATCATGGGGGCTGGCACGACCGCCGACCCTCCGGAGGGCAAGACGCCCGCTTGTTGCTGCAGCTGCAGCCCCCCCCTCTGGACCGGCAGACACCGTTGTCCCCCCCCCAACACCCTGGGATGCCCTTCGTGGTGGCGGCTGCAGCAATGCCGCACCCCCCTGTGCCCTTTGCATGACTTGCACGCTGGGGCCCTGTGCTCATCGCACAAGGTCTGCATGGGGCGCCGCGGCTGCCCCACTCTTTTGCCCCCCGCCCGCTGCGCCCTCTTCTGTGGGGGGGAGGGGGGAAGGGACTCTGCCTGCTGTCCTGTGACTGCCCCTGGGGGGGGTTCCTGCTCCGCCCGTGTAGCGGATGCCGCCGCCGCCGCCCCCCCGGAGCTGTCCCCTGGGGGATGGCAGTCAATCGACATCTCCTGTCCCCCCCCTGAGGGGTCCCCCTCCGCCGCCTCCGCCCCCGGCGCGCCGCCCCCCGAAAGGCCTGGGTGAGGTTCGACCGAAGCCCCCTGGTCCTGCCCCCCCCCTCGGGGGGGGTTCGCGGCCCCCGGGGGGGGGTCGGCGCCCTCCCCTTTGGCTGATGACCCCGCCCGTGCCGCCGTCAGCCGGCGTGAGATGTCCCCGAAAATGTCCGCCAGCCCCCGGGAGGGGAGGGAGGGGGGGTGGGGACGCGGCCGAACCCCCCCCACCCGTGTACTATTTACGAGGTTGATGGCTATTAATGTCCTGGCCGCTCTTGCGACGGGGGGGTTAGGGGTTAGCGGGTTAGAGCCTGCCTGAAGCCTGCCCTATCCCTCCCCTGTCCCCCCGGTGTGTCGCGGCGCGGCGGAAGGACGCCGTCCTGTGGCTATGTGCCCTCCTCGGAGGCCCTCCCGTGGCCCTGACCTGGGCCCTGTGTGCCGCCCCGGGGCGACGCCGCCGTCCGCTGCCCTGCTGGGCCTCCCCCCTCCCCCCTGATCATGGGGGCTGGCACGACCGCCGACCCTCCGGAGGGCAAGACGCCCGCTTGTTGCTGCAGCTGCAGCCCCCCCCTCTGGACCGGCAGACACCGTTGTCCCCCCCCCAACACCCTGGGATGCCCTTCGTGGTGGCGGCTGCAGCAATGCCGCACCCCCCTGTGCCCTTTGCATGACTTGCACGCTGGGGCCCTGTGCTCATCGCACAAGGTCTGCATGGGGCGCCGCGGCTGCCCCACCCTTTTGCCCCCCGCCCGCTGCGCCCTCTTCTGTGGGGGAGAAGGGGGTAGGGACTCTGCCTGCTGTCCTGTGACTGCCCC
Organism: Eutreptiella sp. 'Long Island Sound 2002'; assembly: GCA_964036045.1. Taxonomy (NCBI): domain Eukaryota; phylum Euglenozoa; class Euglenophyceae; order Eutreptiales; family Eutreptiaceae; genus Eutreptiella; species Eutreptiella sp. 'Long Island Sound 2002'. Next base: position 185,493,597 of record OZ038380.1, on the reverse strand, counting down.
TGGGGGGGGTTCCTGCTCCGCCCGTGTAGCGGATGTCGCCGCCGCCGCCCCCCCGGAGCCGTCCCCTGGGGGATGGCAGTCAATCGACATCTCCTGTCCCCCCCCTGAGGGGTCCCCCACCGCCGCCTCCGCCCCCGGCGCGCCGCCCCCCGAAAGACTAGGGTGGGGTTCGACCGAAGCCCCCTGATCCTGCCCCCCCCCTTGGGGGGGGTTCGCGGCCCCCGGGGGGGGGTCGGCGCCCTCCCCTTGGGCTGATGACCCCGCCCGAGCCGCCGTCAGCCGGCGTGAGATGTCCCCGAAAATGTCCGCCAGCCCCCGGGAGGGGAGGGAGGGGGGTGGGGACGCGGCTGAACCCCCCCCACTCGTGCGTGTCCGCCCGGGCGTCCGGCTGGCGCGCGTGGCGCTTGGACTCCGCGTGCCCCCCCGTGCCCGGTGGCTCCCGCTGGGAGGGGCGGGGAGAGCGGGAAGGGCCTCCTGAGCTCTCCCTGCTGGTTTAGCATACCGGAGCCGCTTAAGCTGTGTGCCCCCCCCCCTGGAGACGCTTGGGGGGGGGGGCAGGAACTCCTCCTGGCGTCGCGCGTGCTCGTGCTCCGGGCGTGCTCGTCGCGTCTCGTGCTCTGGCGAGGAAGATTGTACTATTTACGAGGTAGATCCATATGCAGCCATGAGATGGCAGGTGTATTCGGCTCAGTTTGCTGTCGCCTCTTTGCGCCTGTGATCCATCCCTTCTGCGGAATCAGAACCTCTGTGTGTGTACGGTTAGGTAACCTCGGAGCTGGCCCTTCCGTGTGCCCCCAGAAAAAGCTGGCGGCAGATTGCTTCCGTATCCGGCGTCTCTGCCAGCCCCTGTGGAACAGGGGTTGGTGGGGAGGGCGGGGATGGCGTTTTGGGCCTCCGCCGCTTGGGGGCGGGAGGCGTTGGGGGTTGGTGTGGAGACCTCAAAGAGGCTTGACGTGTCTGTGAAGGCCCAACTCGTGGGCGCTTATATGGGCGCTTCGGCTGTTGAGAGGAGCAACGCTTCCTGGATGGCTGGACTGGGGTGCATACTTTGTGGTGCCCCCTCGCACAACAGTGCCTTACCCCCCGTTGTGTGCGTGCGCAAATGGGGCACGGCGGCAGTCTGTGGGCCTCACAGAGCTGTAGTTGCGGGCGGCGAGGGACGTGCCCCGCTTCGTGATGCCCCAAAGAGCAGCATTCTTGGGCTGTTTTGCGCAGCCTCCTGCACGTGATGCACGCTGGTTGAGAGTGTGTGTCACACACAGTGGCATTTGCTGGCGCCCTGGCTACGTTTGCCTGTGCTGCTGGCGGTGCGTGCCTGCGTGTTCCTGTGTATGGGCGCTGTGGCAAACGACCGTCGCCGATGATGGGGAAAAAATCTGCTCCAAAGTTGGAGCCTGTGACTCCACCCTTAGCTGTGAGCTGTGCACCAGATGCTGGTGCCAGGCCTGTCTGCAAGTTCCCGCACAGGGCTCTGTGCAGTCTATGCGCTTCAATCTCTGCTGCTGTCTTACGCGGGCGGTATGTGTATGGGCGCAACGCATGCGTGCGGTGTGTTCCCGCCTTGGCCACCCACTGCTCTTCGCAATACTGAACGAGTTTGCGGATGTGTGAAATCATGGCCTCTCGGCGTGCAAAATACGGGCGTTTATTTAAACCGCAGACCGCCGGTCCCCCCAGCGGCACAAGCGAGCCACAGCGGGTCACCATGCCGGCTGGGTGCAGCTGGCCTGAGGTGACCAGTCGCTGAGCGCTGGACATTGCCAAACGCAGTACCCTGCCTCGTTCTTGGAGGGACAGGGTATGTCCTGCATACTTCGCCTGAGGCGCATGGGGGAGGGTCCTTTGCGCGAACTCTTCGAAATCAATTGCCAGTTCCAAAAAGGTGACTGTCCCCGGTTCCTCCGGCCACGTCAGGGCTCGTAGCCAACCGAGTAGGTCCGCGAGAAAGCTCTTTTCCCACTTCCATTCATGCCCCTTGGGGGTGCGGAGTGTCAAGGCACCGTGTGCCACCGTTTGGGGCAGTGGCCCAACCAGTTGTTGATAGGGGTATTGCGTGACTTGTTGAGACAGTCTGTACCCTGCAAAGATGGAAGGGCTGTGCGCATCTCGCTTTTTGCGTGCTGCTATAATGCACACATACATGGAGTGTACCGCGCGCAGGAAGGTGAAAGTTGCACCAGATTTTATTGCCTCCGTGGAAATTTCTGGGGCTAAACCACATCGCCGTAAGCATGCCGGCCACTGGCCGGGTGGTGGAAGCTCCGGCACCTGGGAAAGGGCCGTGTGCATTCACACAGCATGCATCGCGCAGAAAACCCACCTCTGCTGCAACCCATGCGTGGTGCACACATTTTGACACATCGCATCCTTAAAATTGAAGGAAATATTTGGTACGAGGTAGGGCTTCCAAATTTGTCCACATCAAATTTGTCCGTTTCTAAAATTTTCCCCCGGTGGTAATCAGTGAGGAAGTTTTCTGTCATTGTTTATGTACCCCCCCCTTTTCCAAGCAACAGTAAATGACCAGAAATCGACAGAACCAACACCGAGTGTTGCTTGGACCAGGGTGTTGCTTACGCGCCACAAGTTGCGCGATACAGGTGTAGAGATGGTGGTACACAAGCAAAGGGTTGGCATATGCAACAAAACACTCATGCAGCGATCATTGGGGACCAAAAACTCATACAGTTTGAAAACATTGAACATTACGGGTCCACAGGCTCAGAAATGAAGCCCTTCTTGGTCAAGCTGTAACACATCGTGAACTGTTGGACTGGCTTCTTCTTGCCCTGTGCATCACCCTTCGCTGGAGGTCTGGGTGCAGGATTTGGGGCTGGTTTTGGGGCTGGTTTTGGGACAGCAATATGCACCGTCTGCACCAGTGGACCGTGTGTAGTACAACGGCCAACCGGGCTTTATCCAAGACATGGTGTACTATTCTGAAAACCGAGAGGCAAAACACGCTACAAATGTCCTCTTGGCCAACAGAGCTGCCTTGACACAAAATATGAATATCGTGCATCTGAAAACCAAAGTATCAGGAAGCACACATGGCACACAGTAGAACGAATTGAACAACGCACCACCAAACTCGACGGTGCAGAAATTGACGGAACCACCGCCTCGTGTTGCTTGGACATACTTGGCCATAAATCAGCGATGGTCGTCACCCTCCAGAATCCCTCTGGCAACAGTACTTCAAGTATCACGCGGCGCTGCCGCGACACACATTGTCCGTGCAGTTCAGCAAGGCGCCGCCAGGCGCCGCCACGTATTGTCCTGCTGTGCCTGAGATCGTCACTGACGCTCCCACAGCTCCGGTCACTATGGATTCTCACATCAATGCTTTCATCGCCGTCTTTCCAACAGAGGCAGCGATGAGGCACATGCTGATATGCATGTAGTGGGCATGGGGGGGATTCGTTATAGGTCATTGGGCTCTAAATGGACAGGGGTTTGCATAAATCCCCAGTCAGACCATCGATAAGCAGAAGCAGGGATCGCTCCTCCAGAACAGCAACCAACCCAAAGACCAGAGCTGGGTCGGCACAAAGGCTTGGACTCAGAGACAAAACTGGTTCGTATTTGGTGTTGTTGCATTGCCCGCAGATTGTTTGCCTTGCCTGGAGGAAAAGTGCCACTGCTGCTAACATTGCAGTGTGGAGGGGACCACTGAACAGCGCACGCATGCGTTCTTGCCATGCTCACAAGCAGCAGGGCATATATGGGCATATGACACTACGTTTGGCGAAAAAAATCAGAAAGTGGGAAGCCTGCCAAGGCGCACATAATGATGGTGCGCCACCCACTGACTCTGAAAACGGGAGCCGGGGATAACTATCTTCGAACCGCGGCCACATGTGGGGGAGGGGTGGAGGACTGCAACAGTGCCACAACCTGTACATGGCGAGCAACACACCCCCTGCAACCGTGCGCTTGGCCACATGACAACCCTCACACATCATCCCATTCCCCTGTTTGGAATCCCTCTGCTGTTTAGAATGGAGTGGCCGGACATCAGCAAACAGCTGCATATTCATGCCAGAGTTTCAGCTAATGCGACTCCGTGCGTGTTTGGAGTCACACTTTTTGATTGTGGGATTCACACGTGTTCACACATTTGTAACATGGGATTCACATGAACTCACACACAACCTCACAGGTTCACATGCACAAACATTTGTGCTGGATTGGAAGAGGCACACACACAAGGGGCACACAACACGACAACAAACTGCAACATGGGCACACACAGCAGGACATAAACGGGACGGTCATCACATGTGTGCACACTTGTCATTTGTGGGATTCACATGTGTTCACACTTTTTGTCTGTGGGATGCAAAGGATTCACAAACACAAAAAAGTGGGATGCGCATTAACTGAAAATCTGATTCATGCGCAACGTTGGAAAGCACCTCTTTTGTTCTGTGCCTCACCTTCGATTCCTTTTTTGTTCAAGCAGTCATTCAGTTCAGGTAGTGTTCACGAACAAAGGATCACAGCCATAGTATGAAGCTGAGAACGGTCATCACATGTGTGCACACTTGTCATTTGTGGGATTCACATGTGTTCACACTTTTTGTCTGTGGGATGCAAAGGATTCACAAACACAAAAAAGTGGGATGCGCATTAACTGAAAGTCTGATTCATGCGCAACGTTGGAAAGCACCTCTTTTGTTCTGTGTCGATTCCTTTTTTGTTCAAGCAGTCATTCAGTTCAGGTAGTGTTCACGAACAAAGGATCACAGCCATAGTATGAAGCTGAGAACAAGTCCCTTATCCCTGCTCCTCTATCTTGGATAAGGCCTCTCCTTTTATTCCAGACATCGTGGAACACTACTAAACAACATCCAAGTGAAGAGCGCCCCTTTGGCCGGCCGACTGGCGGGCCGAAGTGCTGTCCCGCCGAGAGTGCCGCCTAGCCGAAGAGCCGGCCCCACTTCGACCGAGCCGAAGTGCCGCTGAGGCTTGTAGCGGACGGTTCTGACCAGCCCAGAATCCGATCATCCATAAAGTATTTTACTGATAGGTGCCTGATAGCTGATAGGTGCCTCTTCAGGAACATCAATTGCTTCCTGTTGCGCACATGCATCAGAGCTGGCACAAAATTATAACTTGAGAAGACTTGCAGTTTGGAGCTGCAAGCAAGTAGCCCATTGATTTGACTGTTATACTAATTTTTTGCAACTGTCCTCGAGTGCAACCTCACATCTGCCCTCCCACTAGAGAAGCCCCCAGCATGCTAGAAATTTGCCACCCAACAACAGCAAAATCAACTCCAACACCATCTTTTGGTGGGGACAGGGATGTATTAGAAGAGAGAAGGTGGGGGGGGGGGGGGTCCAGGGGAGGGAGGTTGGCCAACCCCCCTCCGCCTATGGTTGCTGATGGTAGATGGCTCCTCATTGGCGCCTCCCCCGGGGTTGCAATGCACCAGCAGCCCAGTAGACGTTCCCTGAGGGCAGATTCCTCACGACTGGTGGAACTTGCGCCAGAATTCGGGCCGGACGATGTGCTGAAATGTCTTGAGGTGGATGTACGTGGCGAACAAGATCACGAGTGACCCGAACATGCTCCCCACGATCATAAAGAACGTCCAGTGTGTGTCCGTGTGAAGCTGGTAGGTGGACATGGTCAGGGTGACGAGGGGGAAGACCATGCCCCACCAGGGCACACTGAATGGCATTCCCTTCTTCCCCGCACCGAGGTCCCAGTCTGTGAGCCACTCCACCAGACAATTAAACTTGCGGATGTGGTAAAGGCTGGTGAAGCCAGCGATGCAGAAGACCCACAGGCCGAAGCCCCACATGACGAAGCCCAGGAAGAGGGACACGCCCGGCATGACGTAGCCAAAGGAAGCGAGGGGCGTCTCGGGGACCCGGCCGGAGCACAGACACGTGGGGCTGTCCAACACCCCGTCCGGGCAAAGGTAGCCAGTGCATTGCAACATACCAGTGTGTCGCCCCAGCATCATGATGGCATTGGCCCCCTGCCCGATGGGGCCAAGCACCACCCATACAGAATTGCCAGCGGCAGCCGGGGGCAACCCATGCAAGTAGAGCTTGCATATGTACACGGGGATGATCGTCCCTGCCGTCAGCATGCCCGCACCCCACAAAATGTACCCTGTGATCATAACGTGCTTCTGCTGTGACAAAGTGTCCAGGTGCTCACCGATGGCGCCGGCCAAGGCAGAAGCGACGACACACGACACAAACGGCAACAGCCAAGTGGCGAGAAACGTCTCGAACTTGTACTTGTGTTTCGTGATCATCAGCCAGGGGGGAAGGGTCATCGACACGACACACAGCACAACATCAATCCAGAAGATGACCAGCGCAATGAGATGCGCAGTGTGCTCGGACATAATATTAGGGCCGAAGACGGGGAAACCCATGCCAACCACGGCGATGCCCATCGGGACGCAGCCAAAGAACAAAAAGTCGCCGGGCCGGCACGCCATCGCCCAGAACTCTTTTGGGTACCAAAGGATTCGCGCTAGCAGCAGCAGACTGAAGAGCACGCAATAGGCCACATCCCACAGCCAGACCACTGTCGCGATCCAGTTGAACACATCCTTCGTGGTGCCGCCTGCTTCAGTTGCAGCCGGGAAGCCGTTGATGGCCAGAGCGCAGCCCCCCCAGCCCATGACCAGGGCAAACCAAGACATGTGAAAGTGCCGCACTATCTGCAGCGAACCAAAATCTCCCAGTTTTGACTGTTCCTGCGGTGCCGTTGTGTCCGGCGGTGTTGCTGTCGCCTCCAGCGCTGCGACGTCTGCCACTGGGGTGTACGATAGAGGGGACACTGTGGCGTATGTTGGGGCAGGAGGGTACCATAGCTCCTCAGGTTGATAGAGCACGGGGGTGTATTGCACCGCACCAGGCACTGCCTGGACAGGAGTATAGACATACTGCATCGTCGCTGGCGACTGTACGAAGAAGCACAGATGCAAATGTGTTCAGACCTTTCCCTGGGCCCAAATGAACATGAAAGTGGGGGAGCAATCAATTCACCATGCGCTGAAGTACCCGGAAACAACATGCAGAGCAGTGTTCAACTTGCATGCCGGGCCTGCTTTCAGCAGTTCAAGCAAAGTCGTAACTGCGAACATGCAACTGGCACAAAACGTGGTAAATAAGGTCTCAATGTGATTCATTGATGTTAAACTGCATGGCTGGCAAACATGATAAACCCAGTATGTCATGTACACAAAAACACCTTGGATCTCACCCACCCATGCACATATGCACATATGCACATGGAATAGAATCCCAGCCACTTCATCAGCAAACCCAAAATACAACGTTTTGCATGCTAGTAGTTTATGGTCTCATGCAGGGTGGGAAATTGTATCATGGCATTACCTTTCATTTTTCATTTTGAAACTTTGGAAACCTTGAAAATGTGCACCAGGTTTGAAAAACGCCCCCTTACTCTGACATTGTGGCCCTTCCAGCATGCCCAACCCCTTTGCCACAGCACATCACTCTGTCACATCAATTCAACTTTTCACCCTTGTGGCTGTCCCCACATTCAAAGCAAATGCAGCCTGAAGCCAGGGTCATGGTCAATCAGCCTGCGCTTGTGTCTCTTCAACCCCACATTCCTTCCTCCCTCACCATCCACCAAAATATTCCGCCTTGTCTAGGGCCCATAGAACAACTGCTTGTGCTGTGAACTGGTACTTCATGAGGGATGCATGTGTTTCTGAAGCTGTGCAAGTGGCAGTGGCAGATATTGTATTCAATGTTATCAAATCAACGCAAACAGGACATACAATCCCACGTAGTCAAATGCACGATGTGCATTTGGCATGGGAGGGAGGGGTTCAACCCCAGTAAGCTGGATCAGATTGGTCAACAATGTGCCAATGTGGGTCTATCAAAACATGTGAGATGGATGACATCAAACAAAAGATAGCCGTTTCGAAACAAGTAGAGCTCAACTCCACGACAATATACTTTTTTGAGGCAACGGAGCATCCTTGAAACCCGTTGCAAAGAGGCAGTGTTACAGAATGGGACTAAAACCACGAATTTGGGCTTATTGGAATGGCAGCAGCGTTCTGGAAAACATGCACATCCCCCCCCCCCCGCATGAAAACGGGTTTACTTCTGTTTTGTGACCAGGCCCTTACCACCCACAACCACCCACTTTTGGTGGCTTCCACCCCTCAAAATTGCCCTGACCGATGCCTAGACCCCCGTACCTAGGCCCAGTGGGCTGCGGCAAGCTGCAAAAGGTAGCCCAAAGAGGTGGGTGCCAAAATGGGTCAACAAGGTCCACCGGGTGCAAAAAAATGACCTTTTTCAAAAAATGATCCTGGACCACATTAAATGCCAAAACAAATGTTTTTGGCGCGTTTTGAGCTCGTGGTGGCCCATTTTGGCCCTCCTAAAATCCCAAAATGCCTTGAAAATGCGTTGTTTTGCGACCAAAAATGGGTCAAAAATGGGTCAAAAATGTGTTTTTCCAAAAATGATCCTAGATCATTTGGGGTGCCTAAACAAGTGAAATGAGCCCATTTTGAGCCCATTGCAAACCATTTTGGCCCCTCCAAAATCACAAAATGCCTTGAAAATGGGTTGTTTTGCGACCAAAAATGGGTCAAAAATGGGTTAAAAATGTGTTTTTCCAAAAATGTTCCTGGACCATTTGGGGTGCACAAACAAGTGAAATGAGCCCTTTGTGAGCCTATTGTAAGCCATTTTGGCCACTCCAGAGTCACAAAATGCCTTGAAACTGGGCTGTATTGGGACCAAAAATCAGTCAAAAATGGATCAAAAATGCGTTTTTCCACAGATACTTTTGGACCATGTGGGGTGCAAAAACAAGTGGAATGAGCCCATTTTGAACCCATGTTGAGCAATTTTGGCCCCTCTCAAGGCTGAAAGGGCCTTGAAAATGGGCCAATTTGGGACGACAAATGGCTCAAAAACGGGTCAAAACCATGGTTTTCCAAAAACGATCCTAGTCCGGTTGTGGTGCCCACACGGATGAATACACTTCATTTTGAGCCCTTTTTGAGCCGCTCTGATCCACTTTCCGGCGCTTACCTCGTTTGTGGTGTCGCTGAAGTCTCCTAGACGATGTTCCTTCCCCCACCAGCTCGGTCCCAATATTCAATCCTGGTTAGGGTTAGGGTCACCAAGCTGGTGGAACCAGTCTTGGTTTTATAACCCTATTTAGTGTCTAGGGTGGACCTACCAGGTTTGGCAAGTGGCAAGCAGCAAGCACGCGCGAAATGGGGGGAAATCATAGCTCCGTTGTGGTGCTTCAGATTTGACCAAATTTTTGGTGGATGCTACTTATGGGTGTGAGGGACAACCACATAAAGTATGAGCTAGAAACTTAAGGGTGGCGGTCGGGAACAGGTGTCACACGTGGTGGGCCTCCGTTTCAAAATCTGTGGAAAATGGCCAGAATTGGCAGTCTTGGGGCAGCTTGGGTGCCTAGAATGTCCATGGAGGAGTCCAATTGCATTGCAACCAACATGGATGATGAAGAAACACTTTTGATCCCCGTTTAGTGTGTTATGCACGTGATTGGTTGCCCTAATGACCCCCTTTTGGGCCCAAAAGACCGCACAATTGGAGTGGAAAAGCACCCTTTTTGCATACCTATTTAAGTTCCACCTTCCTAATCTGTGTTTGATGGCCATGGATTGCGTTGGGCACCCTTGTGGTGATAAACAATGATGAAGAGGATCGGCTGCAAGCTATTTTCGCGCGGTCAACACCCTTCAATGCCCCATTTTGGCACCGGGGAGTGATGGAGCGCGCAAATGCGCATGCTAGGGTAGGGTTACGGGGTCACCCGAGGGTCCAAAAATGGTCAAAAATGATTTTTTCCAAAATTGTTCCTAGATCATTTGGGGTGCTCAAACAAGTGGTTTGAGGCTATTTTGAGTTGTATTTGACCCATATTAGCCCATGCAACATCCCAAAAAGCCTCCGCGATTCTATCAACAATGTTTGTTGACTAGTTTGTAATGGTACTGTTTTATGCCCTCCCCCCTTTTTGGATACCTCTCTTTGTGTTGGCAAGTGGCTTTTGCTTCACCGCGTAGTGCTTTGGATGCGGCCAAAGTTTGGGTGGATGCTACCTATGGGTATCCCGCTCTAAACCGTGCAGGTAAACCGCACCGCAAAGCCAATGTCAAACGTTTTGCTTGTTTCGCTCCTTCTCTCGCCAATGAATGTTCTACGTGGTTTTTTTCACAATCCCAATCCTTAGTATCCTTAGTCTTCGCTGATGCTCTCCACTTCATCGCTATCCCGCCATATTTGCTACACTCCTGCGCATAACCCATGTACCATTGTTCATCCACTGCAAACCATTGCATGCATGGCTCGCTTCCAGGCTTGTCCTCATTATACAGTGCAATCGATCAAGCCCGCGCAAACCATGAAGGGTGGTTTGTGCAGGGAGCCCCATAAAGACAGTCACATGTTTTGTTTATAACGGGAAGGCTGATTTGTACATTGGATACCGCTTTTCTCTCTTGCATGTCCACTTTGCAATAAGGGTATGGAAGGGGTAGGGTACTGTGGGATAGGCGCCCTAGGTGGTAACACTTCGCCACATATGAAGACAATAGTTGTCTCATGGTCTCAAGGCAAAGCAAAGTGACAAAGCAAATAGCCTTTCCCACCAGCTCGGTCCCAATATTCAGTCTTGATTAGGGTTAACTCTAACCCGGGTAGGGAGGGGTGCCACGTGGGGGATACCTCTCATCCACACTCTAGCTCCTGGGCAGGGAGGGGTGCCACGTGGGTAAGGGGAATGAAAAAAAAATTCAGGCGCCGTATGTATGGCCAATAGCTATTGACCCTTGGCAACTAAGTGGGCCCGGAGGGCAGGGAGGGGGGGGGGGGGGGGGTTGGCAAGAAGCCAAAGGAGCAGGGAGGGGGGGGGGGGGTCACGTACCAGAACTGAGGAGATATCCCCCCGTGATATTCCAGGGGAAACACAAGGGACCTGTGCCACGAAGCAAGACACGAAATGATGAGGGCATATGATCCACAAAATGACCGGGAAATTGTAAATTGTTTGTTGGGATCCGTGTTCAGGCCTACGGAGAGATTGGTACTGTGTGCCACTTTTTCTGGCACAAGTACTTCACTGAGAATAGCTGCATGCTTAACAGGGGCCACCCCCACCCCCTTCTAAGTAGGGCAGGTGTGGGATGCCCCACATCCGCCCACAATCAAGTTGGCCCTAGCCAGGTCTGACTGGACAGCTTGGAGCCATCCCGGCATCTGCTACCAACCTGACAACGGCCTCTGTGCGGCACATTAGTTCGTCGCATTGTACTATCGTCTACAATGGTTAGCGGTTTAAGGGGGTTTGGATGTGGGGTCAGTCGCCATGTCGGAAAGTCCAGCAAAAATGTTACATCAACAGTGGGAAGCACGCGGTGTAGCCATCAGTTTTGTGTTGTTAGGGCTGTGGGCAACTTGCGGAAGGTTTCTCAGGATGTGAGTGGCTTGCATCGTGCTCTTTGGTGAACTTCATCACTGCCAATGCGTGGTGATTATTGCCTAATATGCTGCTCCACATGGAGCAAATAACACGGCCGCAACCATCACACACTCCACACCACACCATTGTGCGATGCATAACATGGACAACAACACAACTTTCCGGAGTTAGCCTGCAAACACAAAGCCCCCTGTGGGTGCAGTGCCCAGGATATATTACAAATGGCGCTACACCCATCTGAAACGCTGTTGGGCCAGGACTCACATCTCAGGGTCATTGGAATAGGCCCCCTGTGACCCCAACCCTCGAAGATAAAGCGCCACCACTTCTGCCACCTCTGGAGCTGCGCAGCGTAACAGCTCTGGATCGCGTTTGGGTGGTTTCTTTTGTGCTCTGGCTCCAAGTTGCGGAGTCACTTTGCCCTGTTGGCCAAATGTGGGCATGCGCACCAAACTCCCTGTTGTGCCACGTTCCACTCCTCTCCAGTTTCTCAGTCTGCAGAGGAGTCCGCTCCACTCGCATCAGGTCAGCATTTACCCTCAGCCCACACAGGGCACCCGGTACACACACACCCACCCAAGGCATGTCAGTCCTAATTTCAAAGCTACGTGGTGTTTGCAATATGCACTGTGGTTCTACCGTTGGTGTGACGGTTGGCAGACGGGGATGGTCACGCCCCCCCAAACAAACCAGCCTTTGCCACAGTCACAAATGGCAATTATATCATCATATGTACTTAGTCAAGAAGGGGTCAGGGAGGATCTTCGAAGCCATTCGCTGTTCCCACGGGTGTGCACTGCAGTCAGGTGAAAGCCAATAAGGGAATCAGGGAAGACGCCTCAGCGAAAATGAATATTATAACTTATATGCGCCTGCTCGTCGAGTTGGAGGACCAAAAAGATGCTCCCTGCGGTTGCTGGGCATGCAACACTGCAGTGCCTCACCAGATCCATGCCAGTGCTTTGTGTTGGGCAATGCATGCTTCCGTCCAACAGACATCAGGATCAACTTGGATTATATTGCCATCACCGCTCATATCCTGGCGTCAGCGGGAAAGGCATCGTGCCCACCGCCTCAATCACAAACCGCAAACAACCCACCCCAGATCCCAACCATAATCAGCAGAAAGGCATCAGGCTCCATGCTACAACGTGGCGCAAGCGACCGCTGGCCATGCAACATACAGTCCTTCCCGTACGTGCATGTGTGAGTACCCTCTCACAGAAGCACCCCGTCGAGGCATGCACCCACCTCTACCGACCTCTGCGGGCAAGCAGACAACCTGCACAGACACATACTGCCGCACAATCATCTAAAGGTAAGTAGACACCAGGACAGGCACCAGCTGTTCACTGACACTGATAGGCCACTGACGTTGCGTCTCGGTGGGAAAGGGAGGGGTCCGAAGCCCTTTTGAGGGGGAGGGGGGGGGGGCTTCTTTGGGACTCCCATATCCCTGTATCCCTGAATGACGTGGAAAATTTGTTTGAGAGACACAATCAGGTGCCCGTTGGACATGTCACACAACGCTGTGCGAGCCCTCCTCAAGATCAGTACTCATCGCATAGACGTCCATGGCATTCCGAGTCTTTGACCAGGCGGAACATGTGTGAGACACGACCATCTGCTCCTTCGCAACGCACAACTGCCGCCCAGCATCCATGTGCTATTGCCCAGCTGCTGCCCCTTGGACTAGTTTCTCAAGGTCGCTCGTTCATGGTACTCGTGAGGGCCTCAGTTGGCCCCAAAGCTCAGGCTGCTCCTTCAGATCGCGCGTTCTGGGAGATCCATGCTGCAGAGATCCCAAATGGCGATGCAGCTCTTTGGACTGTGTACAAATCCGCATGACAACCTGTAGGAGCGAAAGTCCAGGAGCAGTGGGCAGGCCAATGTCATTCCCACATCCAACGTTGGATTTAGAGGTCTCCCATCATCGCAAAAGGGGGCGACAGCAGTGTCACCGTGCATACAGACATGTGCAACCCACTCTTTTTCAATGGCGCACCACACAAAAAACAGGGGAAAACTTTTAACAGGGTAAACGCTGACACAACTCACAGTTGGACCTCTAATGAACCTGGTGGGCTTGACCAGAGAGCTAGCTATGGGGCACTGTAGGTGAAACACTCAACAATCAAACCAGCCCCGATATTCTGTCTCCTCAAGTAGTCATTTTGCTGTGTGCTTTGCATGTGCACTCTTGTCCAGCCATGTCTCTCGGTGAGAGCCAACAGATGAGCCAGCAGCAACATCTGCACCACAATTGGACGCAGCCATCTCACAACAGCAGCTATGCAAATGGTCGGCTGACTGACTGCACATGCGCACAGCTGCAGAATGAGAATTGCAACTCCCAAACAGGGTAAAAGACTCTCGATTCAACCGTTATGCAACCCTTTATTACACTGAGAGTGCATCAGCTCGATCCTGGCAACCAAGGTCTACTTGCAGCATGAACAACATGCAGTGACAATGCGTTCCAACACGCCTGCACCAGAGCACTGTCTGTAATGAACAGCCGTCGGCACACAGTTGCCTTGGCCTTCATTGCAATCGCAACAGTAGAGAAAACTACAATCAAATCAATGCCGCGGAACTGCAGGGGAGCAGGAGACAACACATAGCAAACGGAATATTGGTTCTCCAGCCTTGAAACAGCCTCACATGTTGCTGCAGGAGGTTCACCACATGTGTTGGCCCTCTCTGTGGATTTGCACCCAAAAGGAACTCTGGTGTAAAACTGATGGCGCCATGACGAACTGCAGGATCGGTTGCTCCCACATGGAACACAAAATGACCAATACAAGGGATTCACTGAGTAACAAGTCAGTCGAGCTGAGTAAAATTCAGCAAAGCTTCACATGGAATTTGGTGGACCTGAGTGACAACAATCACTGACATTTGTGCGCCACCAACAAACTGACTCGGTGTCACCCAATTTACCGAATAAAATGTTTTTCCTATTTTCTTAAAACAAAAACACTTCTTTTGCTCGATTCATCGAAAATCAGCATTTGTTTGCTTGTGAGCAGTTACCGATTCTTTCCCGGTCCATCCTGCAGCAGTGGGATGCTGAGCTCACAAAGAACTGTACGATTACCCTCACCAAGGATTTGGCCCATCTTAATACAGATGGGTCGTATACTCCATCATAAGTATTAGGAAAACACAAACCGACAGATGAGGTCCGCTTGGTGATTTTCCAACCTACGAGCATTTTTCTTTGGCGGTAGCTGTGCTATCCTGGAAGCAGTGCTATCAGCCCACACCTGTGGCAAAGACAAAGAGCTTGGCGCAACATCCGATGGAAGCCCGCAAACCCCAACTTTCCCTTTGAAAACAGTTTGAGTGACGAATACTTAGAAGAAACAGGGGGCACATCGTGGTCAGGTGTTCCGGGCACACAAGATGGCGAAGCCCAATAAATGTTGGGGATTTCACAGCAGATATCTTGTGAAGCACCATTTCCTTCGTACACACTGAGATTGCGATGTGGTGTCAGACATGTTTGTTACGCCCCAGAGAGATATGCAGGGGTTGGATTCGCTTGGCTTTCCACAAAGCTTGACCACGACATGCCCGAGGGGCAAGAGGGAAGGGGGGATCACATCACTGGAAAACCACCTCAAGGGACCACAAATGCCGTAGGTATTGGATGCAAGGAAATACCTTTGCACAATAGACCATCGGCGGCCCCAGATCATGGTTCCCATATTCAACAGCGCTGGCATCAATCACACAGGCTCCACTGGGGGGCCCGTATCAAAATGGTATTGGTCAAGGCACCCTGCAGTGCCTACCGTGACTGCAGATGTTGTGGTTCGTCCCAACGAGGGCGGCTCGTATGCATGTGCAGGGCTGGTGCCGGCTGATGGAGGACAGGGGGGATGACCCATTGTAGAATCACGACTACAAGTGAAAGAAATTGCTCCTTCTTCAGGAGGACACAATGCAGAAGATGAGACCATGTACACTGATTTCGGGGGGTCAATGGGGAAGCTTGCAATCGGCGGTGCCGCATTCGGGCAGCAGTCGTTCGTGTAGTGCGTGTAGTCGGGTGTTGGGGGGGCATTCGTTGGGCAGTGGCTGCGAGATGGGCTGCAGCTGTAGCTTCGAGCGGTCTGACAGCCGCTACCAGACCAGGACTGTGAAACAAAAACGGACACGTGCTGGAGGCATTGCAGACGGTGAGGACATTGCCAGAGTTGTTGTTCTGTGCACATCGAGTGATCCTGCAGCCACTCTGGCCCTCAAATTCTTCCGGTTCATTTTGCGGCATGGGATTTGCGACTCTCTGCACCTCTGGAAAGTCCTGACGACAATCCTGGCGCCTTTCGCCTCCATCAACCTCAACAACCCTCAACAACCCTCAACACCATAAAAAATTTTTTGCCCATCCAAGGCCATGAATTCGCATGGACCATGTGACCAATTGGTTGCTGAGGGATATGGGGCATTGAGCAGGAGCATTGAAGGCCTCCAGCGAGGGGTGGGCCTGGTACCCAAGGGTCGTGTACAGGAAATGGCCCGCCCAATGTTTCTTGTGCAAAAGAGGGTTTTCACCCTGAGGAATGGTTTGTAGGACCGCGTGGGGGCAGGGGGGGTGCCATAAACGCTGAGCGAGTATGCCGGTTGGTACTTCCGGGTGTACGTACTTGTTCAGCTGTTGAGGAGGGAATTCTTTGGGGGGGGGGGGGGGCTCCTTCCCGTGCAGGCACAACACTGGCATTGAGGCCCGTAAAGGCTGATTGACCAATGCATTGCCAAAATGGTTGGTGCACTCTGCATAGAGTTGGGCAAAGCCAAGAGCGATCGCAAACCACGACCCACAGCGGACGACATGGGCTCAGTTTTGGCTTCTGTGTGCATGTGTACCGGTACAGCCCTCACGCGGGGGACCACACAGCCGTGGCGCAAAATAAACGCTTTTTTCTGTTTGTGGAAATGTAAAACGAAAGATTTTTGAGGATTCAAATTAAAAATCAAAAAACTTTATGTTTGTTCCGAAATGGAAACATTTTCGGCCGCGCTTTTGCGGAATACGGAGGTCTTGTGGGAGACGTTTCCGCCCTTCTGACATGGCGGCTCCAGCGCCTCACTCCCACGTTGGGCAGCGGGTCCGCAGGCCAATCCTCCCGCCCGCAGCAGGATGGCCAAGAACTGATGAATGACAAACAGAAGTGTGGGCTCGACCAAGGCAGGATCGAGGTTCCAGATGGGAGTATGCTGCGTGGATGGGTTTCAGAGCCCCCCCTGCCCTGGGAAGTATTAGAAGGGGGAGAGGGGGGGTCTGGGACCAAAATTTTGTGTACCCAAAATGGCCCGACAACATTTTTTCCCGTCCAGAGGGGTGGCGGCACCCCCCTCCTCCTACGGTGTACGGCCATTCTATAACGTCCCTGCCCCCCCCCCCCTCTCCGTTAACGATTTCACGATTTACGAAATGCAAGTCCCCTAAACCGGCACCGAAACGGCGCCAGACGGGGACCCGAATCCCAAATTCCAGAACAAGCGAAAACGTGAAAACGGCATTGTTGGGATCGGTCTGTGCCTGGTACTCGGCGCTGGAGTTCATCGTGGCGGACAGCCTATTTCGGAAACCGGAAATCGTCGATTCTGCCCCTCCGGAACTCCCCCACCACCCCCAGCCCCACCAAATCAAAGACACGTTCATGCTATGCTGCGTCTATGCTGCGGCACACTCGTACCTCGCCCTGCGGGAGGCTTTCTCGTCGTCTGGCAGAGAAGATCTCCTGCAACAGAAATGATCGCATGACGGTCCAGGAATGTGTGGTGACCCGATCAACGACCCCACACCACCCGAACACGGCGTCACCGCAGATCTCATGCCTTCGAACGCTCACTGATTTTTGGGGCAAAGGTGCACTCTTCCACCGCCTTCCGGTCCCTTTCCGCCTGCAGTTTCCAGATCTTGTCGTTTCGCTTCGCCACCTGCAGCCACCACAATGCAGAGAGATGCGAGGCCTTGGACAACACCAGGGACAGCAGGTTTCCATCAATGACAATCCGCTATCTTTCAGACCACTGCACAAAACTCTCACCACCATCAAATGCGTCTTATTCAGAATCCTGGACCCCGCGAGACCACCACCCAGTTCGTTTCATGCCAGAGGTATGGCTACGGTGCCCGGGGACCTCTCAGTGCCATCATTTCTCCTCTGCTGGGACTGGGCAAGTGAGCGCCTGGGGCAAAGTGACCTTCAGAGCCTCCGGAAGGGGGATGGCCGGGGGGGGTGGCCTCGCATGACACTGTTGCATGCATTTTTTTCGAGAACACGGTCATGAGCGTGACTGTGGGGGGGGGGGGGGCAAGCAGTGCCTTCGATAATGATAGGGTCCTTGCGAGTGGTACTGTCTGAAGTTTAGGAGATCTACCAACCCGGGGGAGGGGGGGTAAACGAAGGGGCAAAGAAAAGGGTGATCTGGACTTCATAGGGGACTGGCCTTTGCTCTGTCAAACTGGGAACTTGCATGCAAAAGAGAAATCATCAGAAATTGCTCCTAACTTTTTTTTGATTATTTTCCCCGGGTATTGGGGCCCATTCGATTCTTGTTAGTTCTGGTTGGTTCTCGCTAGTGGTTGTCAAATGGAATTCTCCGGAGCTGCATCATATGTCTGGAGGTGAACAGATCAAAGAGCGCAACACCGAATAAAATCTGCAGCCCAGATCGGAATCCGCTTGCGTTGCCAATGAGCTCGCATACCCGTTGTGACATCCGCTCATAGAAGTCTGGGCTGGTATGCCTTGCGCTGCTGGACCGCTGTTGAGCAAATGACGTGAAGATGCGGAGTGGACAAAGGTCCCATGCATTTGTGCTTCAAATTCTCCAGCCTCCAAAGCTGACGGGACTCCGACGGACCCAACCATTTGCCGGACTATTTCTTGGTTGAGGAAGTGACTGCCGGTGATCTGACGAGAGCCCTCCCGGGCCAATCCAACATTGCCCCAGGCCCCTTGAACCGCGCTTCCTTTGCCCCCCCAGAAAGGAAGGCGGTACTGCCAGCCGATCCCTGCATCAGTACTCCCGGGCCTGAGGGCCGTTTCCAAGCGCCAAACACATGCGGAACGTGTATGCCATCCCATACCATGCCACAATGCACTCGTGCAATATCAAGGGATCTGGTCATTGAGAAGAGATTTGATAATTGAGAAGAGATTTGATAATCGAGAAGAGATTTGACAAGTGAAAAGAGTTGACAATTCAGAAGGATTCAAGAGTGAAAGAATCCAATTCAACTGAATGAATAACCCAATGGATGCTCATTCTTAGGGAGCCTGGAGATACAGGCCTCCCACCCCCGTGCTGTATATTCCTGAGCAGATTTCACAAGGTCAACAACCAACACCCTCGTACCCGTCCGACCACAATTCCCTCCCTGCGAGACCGCCCGCAACATACGGCACTGTTGCATGTGGAATGATCGGCATCCACCTGGCAATGATCCCTCTGGTACAACGGCTTGCGGTCCTGCGTACGAAGGATGCAACGGGAAGGCCGTTGGAGGCCTCAACTCCTGCTCCGCACAGCATAGGCAGCACCCGAGCGGATGGATCCAGCCAGGGATGCATTGGAACGGGGGGGGGGGCCTTGTGTGACATTCCATCGGGTTGCTGTTTCTTTACGGGGCCCTGGACAGTCACCTGTTCTTCCCGTGCTGCGTCGGGTAGCTGCGTTCTGTCAGCCCAGTAGTTGGCGTACTGGGGTTGTGCTGGTTGGTGCGGGGACGGTACAGTGCCTTGCTACATTTCCACAACACTGGAAACGCTCCAATCCGCTGAAGGTATGCCGTACACTCAGAGACTGTTTTGCCCGGCGCGACAGATATACTATCCCAGTGTTTGGCCAGCTCCCGAGCTATGGCTGTGGGTTCTGTAAGCATCCCCCCAGCCGTAGTTCGGAGGTTCTGCAGGCGAATGTATGTTTTTTGGGGAGGGCCTGCCAGGACAGGAAGGCACAGGGGAGCGGGCCAACGGGACCACCAGCCCAGCCCACAGCCTGTCACTGGGGGTGGCTTGCACGGGATGTACACACGGGGGGGGGGGGGTTATCCTATGTCCGCCACAGGCCATCCAAGCCACCGTTGTTTCCGCATTTTTTCCTGCGACGAGTTGTTTGGGCGCTGACACCCGAAGGGTTGTGGTCAATTCCACACAGGAAACACCTCAGACTCACCACTATCCAGGCTTCGCCACTGGCCTGGCGGCCGTGTGGGTGTTGTTGGGGCTGTAGAGTGTCTCTCTGTCTGCAGCAGGAAGGTGGAAGTTCTGTTTGCCAAGGCAGGGCAGACCTGAGGCACCAACAGCACGCCAGGACCGCCTGCACGCCGCGGAGGGCATGAGAAGGGAAGGGACCTCAGAGGCCGCCCCAGAAGCGGTGAGATAGGCGGTTGGAGGAGGTTGCCAAAGCGGTCGGGGGCGGAACCTGCCGGTTACAAATGCCATTAAAGCTGGCACTTGCCATCAGGGAGACGGTGGCTGGGCATAGGCTGGGCGCCCTGAAGGGGGGGTTTTGGCATGACGCCCTGAAGGGGGGGGAGGGTGAAAAAGGCGTGACAGAGGTGACAAAGAGTCCCGCACTAACCGAAATGCATTCCCATTTCGCCCTTTTTTTTACAGGTGCCACAACATATCAATTGAGCAAAAGGGCTGTGCAGACGACACCAGGGATGCACGCACATCCTGCTTGTCGTTTGCGTGGAAGCACGCAAGAGAACAGACGAAGTCCTGGTTTTACAGGTGAAGATGGCTGGAAAACGGGAGACACATGCCCCTCAGGGGCCGTGGAAGAAGCCAAGGCCATCACTGTGGTCATGCTTTGCTGGGGCTCCCAACAGAGCACAGGAACAGGGCACAGAAGTGGCACGGGCACCCAGGAAGATGAGAGGTTAGCCAGACGTCAGCCAGAAACGCTTTGTGGTTGATGGGTATCAGGATGCTCGGTGTTGACGGTGATGGGAGGCTTGTCATGCACACCGCACGGTGGTGCAGCTGCATGGTTGCACTTCTGATCGTGGAACTTACAGAAGGTCTGGCGGTTGGTGTTGGAGTGTGTGCGGATGATGTGGCAGGCCCTTCCCAAAACAGCACATTTCACCGTGGAAAAAAAAAGCGTGCCGGAGGTGAGACACGTCAGCGAGAGTGTTCCGCACTGACCGAATGCCGAATTGCATTCCCATTTCGCCTTTTGGGCAACACAAAAGCGGAAAAGAGAAGGATCGCCCTTAGCACATATCCTGATGGGCATTGCAGGGGCATACAGCGCGGTGGTTTACGGCTCGTGTGCGTGGGTGGGACAGCCCCCCTGTGTGACATTCCGTCTTGTTGTTGCTCCTTTACGGGGCCCTGGACAGTCACCCGTTCTTCCCTTCGCATGTTGCGTCGGGTTGCTGCTTTCTGTCGGCCGCTGCGGCCGGTGCTCTTGCTGGTGTCGTTTCCGCGTGGGGCAGCCCCCCCCCCCTCTCCGCACAAAAGAAATAAGATACCCAGGATGCGAGGGAGTGTAGCGGTGTGCAACACATACACACACCCGAACCTTCAGTTTCTTGGAAGAAACTTCAGATTGGGAAAGGAGGCTACGGCGCACAGAAGCCACACAAAAGCAGAATTCAAAAAGATTGTCCTCAGCACATATCCCGATTGGGTTCCAGTGCTGGCGGGACCCTCCTTGCGTGCCTCGCCGCCCACGTACAACCATCCACCAGCGTACTCCAAACAGCCATCCACGTAGCAAGATACAACACAGAAAAGGCAAGCTAATCGCAAAACCAACAAAGAAATGACAAAGAAATCAACAAAAAATTAGACAAAACATCGACGCAGTTGATCCAGGATCCTAGCGATGCCCACACTGCTCCCTTCGAAACAGAATATGAATTGATGGGGTGTGGCATGCACATCCTGCTTGCTCAGAAATGAAAAATGCAACACATCAATCTCTGCTGATTGAATCAAAAAAATGGTAGAGACTTCCACGGAGGGGGGGAGCACCTTCTTGGCTGCGAGATATTCTGAATAAGGACTGATGGTTGGTTGGAAGGTGAACAACCCCTCCACAAAGTGTTTGCACATTTCCTTGGTTCTCTTGTGCAGGAAATCGGAAGGGCCATCTTTGCCTGCATGAAAAGAGAAAGAGGCTGCTCGAAACTTCCGATACTCCTCTGTATGACCCAGGACCCTCTCTAAGAACCCAGCGCCCTTTATATGACCGCATCCCCCTGCACATGACCACTTCTCCTCCGATCGTCGCCAGTCACGCAGGGGCGGCTGAAGGCAGATAGAGGGGCTGCAGTGGCAATGAAACTGGTGTCCACGTGCGCATATGCGAGCTGAGGTCACATCGAGGGCTGGGCGCGTAGCGGGCGCATTGCGTACGACAAGCACATTGTTTCAACAGTTGGGGGATGCATGCAAATTCATCCGCAACCTGAATGCTGAAACACCAGTTTTCTTGACTTAACCCTGAGACCAGATTATTATACTGGGTGACTGCCATAGTGAGGCAATGCATAGACATCGTGCATTTCGAGTCACCATAGTGATTTATCAAGAATGTAGTGTGGGCCATGGGTTGTTTCAGGGAGGGGCCAGAGAACGGCGGGCTGGGGGCTGGGGGCTGGGGGCTGGGGGCTGGGGCTCGAGAGGGCTGGCGTGCCATGACAGCGGGCTCAGGCCCTGAACCTGAGGATGGGGGGTCAAATAGGGGTCATGAAGAGGGACTCCCAGCCAGGCTGCTGCTCAGTGACCCCCCCCGGGGGGGAGGGTTCGTCTGGGGCCCTGGCCAGCCCCGGCCGACCCCCCCCCCCCATCAGAAACATTTTCCTTCGTGGAAAAATGAAATGTACCAAAGAGGCCGGAAATTTGAGGCCGATTTTAGGTACACAAACTTTTGTGTTGGCCTCTGAGCCCCCCACCCCACTCCCCTCTGGGGCAGGCTGTCCGCCACACTAAGCAGTAGCCTACCCTCGCTAAGCAATAGCCTCCCCCCGGCCCCCTCCATCCCCAGCCCCCACGTCCTCTCGATGGAATTCACGAAAGAAGTGCCCACGAGGGAGGGCCCGGCACAGGGATGGCCGCGGGCCACTTCAATGGACCCAAGGCCCCGCGGGAGGACCCCCGCCGGGCAGACTGGACCCCGGCGCCAGTCCTTCCACCGCGCCTCGCTTGACGACGTCCCAGAGGATCGGGTGCCCACCGTAGGTCTGCAACTGCCCCCCTGCAGACCAGCGATCGGGACCCGCAAAGGCCCCTCCCATCAACGTCACCTCAGGTTCCCTCTGTGAGCCCCCCGCCGGGTCCCACCCCCCCCCCCGCCCCACAGGCACATCCAGGGCTGATGCATGAAGGCGGGGGGGGGGGGGGTTGGCCGGAACTCCTCATTGGGCCCACATCTCTTGTTCCTCCATGGGCGTCGTCGTTGCAGTAATCCCCATGGGAGAATGGACAATACAATCGAAATTTGCCAATCACACCTTTGAGCATCAAAAGATCAGCAGACTCCTCGGACATGCTGGTGGAAATAGCAGAGTGATGCAGGCCATCATTTCTTTCTTGGTTAGGTTGAAAGAAAGGCAACCCTATGAACATGCAACATTGATGCACCACAATTTCAGACCAATTCAGACCCCTGCTTGCTTGCTGCAATCACCCTTTAATGGAATTCAATTCAAGTGGGCACGCAGCATTGGATTTCTTCCGGCATTCCCTAGGATGGCACTGTATGACGGTGAGAACCAGCGCAATGCACAAAGAAATCATCCTTGATTCAGCTGACGCTTTCCGCATCGGCAGTTTATCATGTCGTTGAATGTAAACAACACAAACACGCACATACTCTGGGGTGTAGTGTCCGTCATTTGCGCACGCACGCACACAGACACACAGACACAATGATAATCTGTGAATAGATGGCCCCTCATGCTCGTTGCCTTATGAGCCTCTGTCCACTGTACAAATGCTTTGCGATTGCTGTCTCGCCTTGTTGCCGGACTAGTGGACTAATAGATGGAACGTTCCCTTCGGCCCCCTTCCTACCGGGCCCCTTTCCTGTTGGCATGCTGTGAAGGCTGTGGCCCAAGCATCTCAAAGTTTCGGGGACAAATGAGTGTGGGAGGATGCATGTGACTTACGCAACGCCACGGGAGAAATAAACTAAAGCACAATGATGAATAGTGCACTTGACGATTCTGGTTGTAGAACCACGACCAACAAACTGGAAACCCATCCAAGATCAAGAAAAGATGAATTTGCAGTGCATTGCACATTGTGCGTTGCATAGGAAAGCTTTGCGCAACGGAGGAAGAGGGTACGAAGACCTGTAGTAGGGTCAACCAATTCTTGTCTGGAGCACTCTTCCTAAAAAGAATTCATAGATGCGCACTCAAACATAGTCGTCCCAGATGCTGCCCATGAACGTATCCACTGTTCGCAATCAAAATCTATTTAACCCAAAAGATAACATGTCCCAATGAATGCAACTGCTCCTCACATCATAGTGCGTTTCACCGTATAACCCCCGCACAAGGCAGATGTTTCATGTCAAAATGATTGATGAGTCTGTTGATGTTTTCAAGAATCTCATCAAAGATCGGTAGAATGTAGGAGTTAGTGGCATAGTCAGTTAGCAGCGCAGTCAGTAGTACAATTGCACTGATAGCACCTTGTTTCGTTTGATGCCCAAAAGATAAATCATGGGGGAACATCAAGAGACACAACAATGGCATTTTGCATTGACCTCCTTTTTCACATGAATTTTTTTTTGCTCATGACCGAAGTTCCACCAAGTGTCTAGCGAGAGTACACAAAGCAGGTCATGGGTCAGTGACAGGGCCGGCTTTGTGTGAGGGTTAGGTATGACCTACCCCTACCAAGACGGCTGCGGTAGGGTGGCAGGAGGAACGAGTCCTGCGCCTTGCCCCACCATGTCACCCCGTTTGCACGGGTGTGCACGTCCTCCCGTACCTCTCGGGGGTGTTACAATCCAGTCTAAACAATGACATCGCCCATGTCCTCGAGCGGGATCTCCATATCGTGGAGGTCACTCCTGCAATACCGGGGGGCCCTCTGCCTTGCGCCGTTTGTGCGCCTCTCCTTTCGCACCTTGCTGTCAAAGCCACACACGACATCTGCAAATGACAAATGTCCAAGAGAAGGCCGATTACCAGCAGCATGGACCACTATGCAACCTGCTTACGGATTGCTTGAGTTGGGATGCTAGGTTGGTAGTGGTTTGTTTGGAGTTCAAATTGTCAACCCAACAACACACAATGTGTATGAACTACTTTTTGGCAACGTGAGCGGTCGCACGTTACTCAACATTAATACTACAAAGGATGCAATTCTTCGGCAATTTTCCTTTTTACGGCCTATTATTGAAGGAGCACACTGCACACCGGTTGCTTTGGAGGAAGTCATGTATTAGAAAGCACCTTCCAGGAGCCATGGATATAGCTACACAGCACAATTCCAGTATGGTGTTACCATTAGCATTGCTTTCCATTCCCCCTTTGTTTCGGTTGCATGAGACCTCATCCCCATTTTCTTTCAGTGCAATTTGTGATGAAATCACCCAATTCCCTGTTCTCTGCCATTTTCTACGCATAGGATATTGCCCCACTAGGATAATGGCGGCTCCTTCATGGTGTGGTTACAGGTGGGCCTAAGTGTTGATGCCCATCTACCTCCTCTCACAAACCCTTGGGTTTCATGGAGATTTCCATGAACTGCCACGTGATATAAAGATTTTTTTTCTCCACAAATGTTCTCAGTGTCGACGGGTGATTGGTTTCTTCCTTGGGGTTCGCACGGCGCAAAACAAAAGAAGGAAACACAAGGCTGGCGGCCTTGCTGCAAAGAACATAGGTAGCAGGAGGGCTGCAATGCATTACACCAAACGTTCCTTTCCCCGGTTGTAGCCTCTCCCCTGTCCTTTATGCTGATATGGGCGGTAGGGTCAGTGCACACTGGGTCGGGGCTACAGGGGTCGGGCCTCGCTGCTGGCTTCACTGCTTCTTCTTCTCTGTCTCTTTGCTACCTTTCGTAGCAAGCATTCTGTGTAACCAAGGCTTCTTTTTCCTGGGGGCTTGCAACCACCACCTTGGCAATGGATTTCCCTGTTTTGCACTTGCCTTGGTGCTGCATTGAAGAAGAAGAGTAAAGATAAAGATAGCCCGGAGGTGCCGATGTGTTTGTGAAAGGTGCAATGGTTTTAGGCATGTTGTGGTTGGTGGTGGGTGATCCATGAATGCGATGTGTGAGTGAAAAGAACAAAAGGGAGGCGCACCTTTGGGTAGCACCCTTGTGGAGCGTAGAGCCACAGATGTAGCTTGCGCAAAGGCAAGTCATGGATGCACAAAACTGGTTGTCGCCGGGACCCCTCGTTGCCACTCGCCTATTTGTGCACCACCTTGCGCGTCTATGCTATGCTATGTTGTCTTTCCCACTGTGAGGCGCAATGGGCCATTCCATGTGGTGTTGGGTTGTGCGCATGTCGTACTGTCCCCATTGTTTGTTGGCTCAACAATCGATGTTGTGTTTTGCCGTGCGTTGTCCCATGCACGTGTCGCGGCAATTGAGTGACGTTCAAAGGGCGGGCAGCCGTCAAGCAACATGACGGAAACAATAAGACTGGGGGACAACTTAGCATTTCGGGCTCGAGCTTGGCAACATTGCTTGCAACGAGCGACAACATGAAACACAAATGGCGAAAAAGGGGTTGTTTCAAAATGAGTGCTTCGAAATTTGCACATATTTTCAAAAACAAAGCGCATTTTTGCATTTTGCAGTAAAGCTATCGTGAATAGCAAAGAGCGCCTGGCCCTTCAACCCCAAAGAACCGATGTTTGAAAAGGACGCTCTCCTCCCCACAACGCAACTCTCCATACCTCCAAGCGACGCTTTTTTTCTTGCAACGCTTTGGCATCATCATGCAGCCGCTCATGGACATCGCCTTGCGACCGGGATTTTTGACGTGCATCACTTTTGCTCACAATGGACTCTCAAAAGACGAAAAATGATTCAAACAATGGCTCGGAGGTAGACGGCGTAGCAAGCAACCCCTTTCCCCAAAAGGCGAATTGCGGTGTGTGTAGTCGTACATGGGCGTAGAGGCGACTAGCGTGATAGAAAACGATCCAGAAGTCTTTTTCCGTGCGCCAATCCTTGTGTATGGCATCTATATGCCATCTTTCCCCCATCCGCCTTCAACCCGTTTGACGACATCACACAAGGCAAACGACCATTCGTCGATCAAACATACTCTCCATGTTGGGCGTCCTTGCATTCCTTTGGGCTTCATAACGTGCTAGGCAAAGGAGAAAGCGGCGAGTAACACATACTGTACCACTATAAGTTTGAGGCACCGGCCTTTTCACGTTCAAGACGTCGAGCAAAAAATGCCAAACGGGCGCGGCCCCCCATCGAGATGGTGGTGTAAATGACTCGGGCACGCTGATTCACTTTTGCGGCCCACGTAAAGGGAGAGAGTAAGGGGTAAGTCACAACACACAAATACCGATACGTTGACTCCAACCCGAAATGGGTCCCACATATGGGTCCTCTTTTGTCTGGATCAAGGCCTCGGAGGTCGGAGAAATTTGCCACTTCTTTGCTAGCTCGCGTGCATCCTCATCTTTATTCCGCAGTTCTTCACGTCTCATTTCGTGAGCCTTTTGCAATTTGAACTACAAAATGAGTGATTCCATATCTTACACTCACCTCAAGTTTGCAAAGCTCGTCACGATTGAGCCAATAGTCAAGGCTCCTTTTGCGATCATGCCCACGACCAAGGCATATGCCAGCTGCACGAGGGCCGAGCAAGTTACATACATGATGTTCAATCATGCTTGCGAAGTGGTCAGAGTCTCTCCGCTTAAGTTTTCGCGCAAGTTGTGTGATCTTCGGTGATTCACGAAGCGCTAAAAGTTGCGTGGTGGTGCAACTAGGGCACTTACTCGTTTGGAGGGGTGGCGAGTATCGCTATTTCAACGCGAATTCCTTCAACAAACCACGAATTTCCGCTTGTTCTCGGGCTCGTTGAGCTTGTTCGCTTTCTTTGCACTTTTTCTCTTGAAGGCGAATCGCGTCATTGTACAGTCTTGTGCCAAATTGTACGCGATTTTTGGCCGCAGAATGAGACCGCTGGGGTGAGATGCTCTCTTCCGAAGGAGCCTTGATGAAAAATTGATACCACGAGTTATTTTTCAAAAACCACCGATTCAAGTACATATATACATACATACATATATAAATATACCCTTTTCGGTTTTGCTTCCCGCATCTTTATTGGAATCAACTTGGAACGGCAAGATCTTTTTTTGGCACGTGCCGCACGCGCGGAAGGACACTCTAGGGGGGCGATTCAAATATGACCACGGTTCTTCACAAGATCATTCCGCCAGGTGCGGAATGGACTTTTTCGAAAAGAAATTTTTCTTTTGATATTCTTAAACTATATATCACTACTTGTCAAAGGATCGGTCAATTACTAGTATTACCACACTCATGGAAGTTCGATCGGGCGTTGTCCATGAGGTAGCCATTTTCTCTGCACACAAACCAGGAGAAATCACAAGCACAGTCCTGGGTCATCTGCAGCTTCCTCTGCGTGATTTCGAACATGCAAGCACAAGCTTAAAGGGAGCGTGTGGTGGGGGAAGCATCAGTTTCACAGCGTGCGAGACTCGCTCATGGAGTGTCAAAGTGTCGTCCTTTGTTGGTGTTTGTGTTTCGCCGGGCAAAGGCCACGATGGTCGTCACCACTCCGCCTAGGTCGTGTGCAACCAACATATTTATGATTTTCGTGAATCCATATCAACAGCTAGATGTGTCCTCTGGCCGTGCTCCGCCGAGGAAAATACAACCTTCATTCCACCTTCACATCGGTCATACTATATGTCCGTGGTGCCTTAGCCTTCCCAACGTGTGATAAATTAGAAATCACTGATACACAGAAAATTTCGGAGGGCCTCTGTTGAGACCCGGAATGCGTACTGCCAATGCTTTTTGCGTTTGAATATTTAGTGCTCAGATGGAACCAAGGTGAGTTCAATTTTTGTTACGTCCAGCTGGCACGCCGGCATCTCAGATCAAAATAAGTGAAACACTAGAGGAGATGAAGATGGTTGCAGGGCAATTGCCTTTGGTGGGGCTACAGGAAGGTGAGGTGCTGGAATTCATGCGGAGAGAACCTGAGAAAAAAAACCCTTTTGTGGCTGCCGGTCTGACGTGCTGCTGTGCTGCAACAACGGCCTTCAGCTGAGAGTCGAGCCAGCGCGAGCTGCGAGCACGGAAAGCACGACACTGCAACCCGAAATATGCTCGGTGGGTTGCTCGGTGGTTTCGTGTTGGTCGTGTCGTCCTCTCGAGTCTCTAAGATTGCCCGCCCGAAATCTGCTTTCTTTGTCAACACAGCATTAACAAGCACTCGACTTTGAGCCCCCAGCACTCTCAGATGTCTGGTGGGGTTTTCACCCATTCGCCTTACGAGATCAAGGCTCCAGAGGAGTTCATCGCAGCCCAAGAAGTTCTGGACGTCCAGGAGGTTGGAGCCGTTAAAGGATGGCAGTCGCGCTCAAAGCAGGTATCTCATGTGCGAGCGAGTGAGAGAGACAGAGAGCGTTGCAACTTCAATCGCGGTTAAAACAGACTGACAGAGAGAGACAGAGAGAGAGAGAGAGAGAGAGAGAGAGAGAGAGAGAGAGAGAGAGAGAGAGAGAGAGAGAGAGAGAGAGAGAGAGAGGAGAGAGAGACGTACACACACATACACGCACACAGAGAGAGAGCGAGAGAGAGGGAGGGAGGGAGGGAGGGAGGGAGGGAGGGAGGGAAACTTGTGCTTGTATCCTTCTCTATTTGTTTCGCGCTCAGGCCAAGTCCCAGCGCAAAGGCCGTGTGCCTGATAGACCGAAGTCGAGACATGGATCGAATGGCGCAGTGCAGGACCTGCCCATCTCCGCGTCCCAACAAGCCCTCCAATCTCGTGTTGCACAAGTGCCGGTCCAGAACCAGAACGCAAGGCAGCACAAACTGGCCCAACAAAAGTCACCTCCTTCTGAACCGTTTTCGCTGTCTAAGATCTTGAACGCCACATTCCAAAAGCCTGCGCCCAGTCTATCTACTGTCTACATTGGCGGCTTGCCTCTGAGCATCGATCAGGTCTTCAGCATCCTGATTTCCAACCACACACGACCACAGCCACAGCCACGCCAAATCCATAACAGTGTGGTGGCGAACAACGTTTCCCTACCAACTTATGGACACCCACACCCCGACTTCACAGCACACACACGCGCGCGCGCATACCTGCCTGTGGCATTGCGTTTCACTCTCACACTGTGGACACTGTGGAGTCTTCGCTCTTTGCCTTGGGTTTGGGTTGCATTGGGTTTGGCATTGGGTTGCATTTCATTGGGTTGCACACACACACACACACACACACACATGCACACACACATGCGGGTTGCAAACCAAATTCATCCTTGTATCCACCGAACACATGATGAACATGATGAGCCAGCGGGCTGCAGAAGTACCGGGATTTTCGCGATGGTGCACTGGGATGTTTTCCCCACATCACACAAGATTGCCACGCACCACAGCCACATCACATCACAACACCACCCATATAGCGCAGCAGGATTCAGCGCCCAGGCAGTGCTTGTGCTCTGTCTTTGCCTGAACTCAGGACGAGTGAATTATGCTCCTGCTTGTGGGCTTGCCCCCATCTTGTTGAGTGCTGGGACCAGGGTGATTTTTGCCGCGGCCAGAGGGATAATTGGAACAAGGCGTCTTCTTCTGTCGAACCGATCCGCGAAAACAATTGACAGGCTGTTCATTGTGCTGTTTCTCAATGCGGTGTTTCTTCGCCATGCACTTTGCCATCTGCCCTGTAAATGGTGCGTGCATTGTTGCCATACTTGATGGGTGTGTATGCAATAGTCAGCATTTTAGGACGGGCCCCTCAAGGTTTGTGATTCTCGTGCCTGTGTGCAATTTCTGTTTGAATCACAGACACAAACCCCACGATGCCACCTCATGATGCAGTTCTGCATCCATAGCGACCTTTGCGGACCAACACCAGAAAGACAGCAGGAGGGCCAACCTCTGCATTTTTACTGCAGGTGACAGTGTACCGACTTTTTGCACCGTTTGGCGCCATCCTTGCCGTTGATCTCCAGCCTGATCGCAACGCCGACATGTCCCGTGCATTCATCCACTTCCGCTTACGGTCGGACGCAGAGTATATGCTGAAGCAGATTGATTGGACTACTGTTGGCGGCAAGCTGTTGACTGCCACGATGGCATCTCCCTAGGGAAGTGGGGTCGCTGCTAGTGCTGTGTTTGGAACCGCTCAAGGAGGGTGCCTTTGGCTGGGAGAGGACCATATTTGCCGGCCGCAGTGCACCTTTGTCGGGGAGGTTGGGCTGTGTGTGGTTCCGACCGAGTGAAAGCGGTAGATATTTCTGAGTGGCGGATAGTATTGGGTTTGCTTCCCTTTGAGAATCAGTTTTTGCTGGATGCTAGTACCCCCCCCCCCTTTGGAAAAAACCCTTACCCCCCTGGGCTTAATGGGTGTTTTGCCAAATTTATACCTCTGAGCACCTACAAGCAAATGGAACACAAATCCAAGCTACAGCCTCAGCATTATTGCAGAAGAAAGAGGTGAGTTTGGTCTGCTTCTTGACATTGGAAACACTGGCAGAGGTGCCCCCCCCCCGCCCCTCCCCTTTTGGCTTTACTGAGCGTTTTGCCAAAACTTGTACCCTGGGGTGTTTGGGGGTTAGTGCGTCCGGTGGCGATTGTAACTCGCAATTCATGCGTGACATTGATTGACATCTGTTGTCCAACGTTCGCTCCCCCGCCGCTCTCCTGACGCTCCGAGATGACGTTATGACCCAACTCCGTGGATCACGATCCTTTTCTTGCCCAGCCAGCGGCATGCCTCGCCCGTCGCTGACATTCCCCTCTGATGCACCCCTTGACAGCACTGGTTTGCTCAGCAGCGGAAAGCTGCTTCCTCGCCAGGAATTGGCTGAAGGTGATGAATGGGAAGGAGGGGCGGATCCCTGTCAATCACGTTCACACATTCACGCCGCTTACTGCATCGCCTGAGAACCGCCAGAAACACGCGCCCCAATCCCCCGTGGCTGCCACACCTTTTTTGAAGCCTTGTTGGCCAATCTTCGCGTTTTTGGCGTCTTCGCCTGCAATGGGACAGACTGCAAGGCACGCGCATGGAACAACGTGGGGAGCGCCCCACACTCGATTTGGGTCAAGATTCGCAGAGCGAAATCGATGGGTCGAATTCGTTGAACAGAACCCGAAGCTCAGAATTGGGATGGCACCCCCAATTTTACAAAGTTCGGAAATTTTTGTCCAAACCGGTTTCGCTCGGCCCCCCCTCCCCCGGCCGTCCCTCGGCGCGGGTTGCTACGGTGTGTCCTGATGTTGGGTGTCCGGAAGATGGGTGGCGGGGTGGTTTCCTGTTTTGCGTGCGCGGTGGGGCCCTCAGCCGAATCCGTATGGTCTTCGTGCTGCGGGTAGTAGTCTGTGTCGTTTCCAGTGACACGCCGTCGGGAAGTCGCATGTTGCAGAGTGGGTGCTTCGGCTGGGCTTTTTTTCGCAATCGGACCTGCCCTTGTGTTTGGCTGTTGAATAACGCTTTAGAACATCACAAATGGCGGCTGCGATTTGAATCATAGCGGTTAGAGGTCAGCTTGCCATGTTTGCGGTTCTGTGGCACGTCTACGCATTGGCATCACGAAAATACGAAGCAATACTGTGTTGCAAAGGGCCAGGCCCATTGTGGGCCCTTGGTTGTCCCAAGCACCGCCGCCTCACTGCCAGTGGCGGCTTTTGCGGAGAACCGCAGTTCACTGCGTGTGTTTGTCTGTCCAGTGCCTTGCTGCGTGTCGTGACAGCGACAGCCAGAGCACCAACCGGTCGCGCAGCAGGCAGTCGCCTTTCGTTGTTTCTCACAGGAGACTACATGGGCACAGGCCACAGTCTGGAATCGGGTACTGGCGTCAAGTTAGTGGGTGTTGGCAGCGGGCATTCCAACAAGGCTGCTGGCCCACAATCTCAAGGGCATACACCACCATCGTCTCTGCACATTTCCTCACCCCGTCCCCTGTGAAAATGCTGCTGGTGTGCCGCGCCGCTGTGCGCTGATCCCTCCTGGAGTCCGGGTACTTTTCCTTTTGTGACCTGTGACTGGGATGCATCTCGCAGTTGCGGCATTCTTTTGATCCCCAGGCACAAAGATATGCAGCGGTGGTATACCTCTACGAATGGCGCCATTCCTCCACTGATATTTGCTTGGGAATGCCAAGCGACCAGTGTCTCAGGGCAACTGGGGTCGGCGTGTCGAGGAGGAAAATCGCAATAATGGTTTGACGTGGGATGGTACTCCAGGAAAGCTGCTGGTGAGCGCTGCAGACCGAACATCAGTGGGTGGGTGTGCACGCGCGTGTGGGGATGCTGAAATATGCGGACATCTGCGATTTCAGAGGCCGTGGAGACTGCCGCCATGTCACACAGCCCACCCACCCCCCACCCCAGTCGCCAGCCCCCGAAGTCATGATGCCGAGCAGGTGGGGCAGTTCCACGATGGGGGGGACCTTGTCACGGTGGCATTACGAGCCTACCTCTCGCCATCTTTCAAAGCACCCCCTTCACCGCCAACCCAGTGGGTGGACAATTAACCCACTTTCCCACGCGGGGAGGATTCCCTCCTCAAAAGGTGTACAAGCACGCAGCCGAAGTACCAACCGGCATACTCACTCAGCCTTGATGGCACCCCCACCCCCACCCCGTGTGGATGCGTGTCCAATGGCACACCAACTTTTTGCCCCAGTCCAGGGGAATACTCAGAGGCCCCCACGGCCGACATGTTTCCATGCTGACATCGTGCTGAGCAAAAGGTCTGAGAGAGCTCACAGCTCATTGGTGCACATGTCCCGTCATATTAGCACTCGCGCGGACAGGCCCCATTCCCGTCATGGCAGGTGCTGTCTGCAGTTGCATGGATGCGTGTCCCCAGACAGCATTTCTCTGTAGTATCTTACGACTAAGGCATCGCTGCGCCTCTCTATGAGGACGCATGCCTGGGTCTACATCGAGTACGTATCAAGGCCTGTACAAAATAGAAGTCACTTTCCCGTCCTGTCTGGACTTGTTGACTGAACCCCCGCCCCCCAAACATAAGTTGGATTGCACATCCGATTGCAGCGGGGGCGGTGGTGATTTGAGGCAGGGATGATTTCATGGGGAATTTTCGTGTTGGAGAACGGCAGCTGGCGAAATCTTGGGGGCATTGGCAGTGCAGGGTGTGCCATCCATTTCTTGCAATGATGCACGGAATATGGTGCTGCAAATTGCGAGTGGCCCAAATGTTGCAGAAATTGTGGGCATCGCATTAGAGTCAGAGCATGGCCCAGGCGTATCTACAGGCTCACTACCCTCCAGGAACGCTTTGTCTGTATGTTTATGTGTGCATCTTTTCTGCACATACCAGACAACGTTCTTCAATGCACTTGTATGCATACTGTTTGCCTTATCGGTGACAGTTTGCACTTGCTTCCACATTTTTGGGGCAGGTGTTTGGAACAGCAGAGTTCTCCAATGTCGTGAACCTTGGTGTTCCCAGGGGCAATTTTGTTCGAAAACATTCGGACTCTAGATCAGGGGGCGTGCGTCGCAGTTTTCAGCTTTGGGATTTGCCAAACTTTTCCCTGCCTCATCCCATGCTTTTGGAGTAAATGCCTTTATCGGCAGGCAGATTCTTGTCGAGGTGAATGCAGCACCGTCTGCACAAACAGCTGGCAAGAGAGCCCATTTCATTCCCCACTTTGTAGGTAGGCCCCTCACCTTGATTGGTACGCCTACAAACGAAAGGAAACTGTTTCTTAGGCGCTGGATGAGTGGTCCAGCTGTGTCTCGAAGGGTTGATGCATAATGCCGTGAATATTCATGCGCTTACAGTGCAGGAGTGGCTCCACCATATCACAAACAGTGTGATGTGTCACGAAGCCAGGACGCAGCATCAGAACCCCTGAGCCCAACGTGCCCCACGTACACGTATTGTGACCGCCACTCGGAGTTGCTTCACAATCACGCTGCTGCAGGATGCGGTGTCAGCAGCACGGGGTACGCTTCCCCAATTTCTCTCTTGTCGTCTTTATTCCCTCTCGTCCCCCCCCTTGGGGAGGGGACTCAACATTGTAACGCCAAAAGAGATTTGTCTGCACTGCATTACATTGTTGGCTTGTGCCGTGCCTCGGCTTTCTATGGGCATGTGGGAATGGCTGGACACGTCTTGGCAGGCACCATGACTGATCCGCTGTGCCCCGCCCCACGGCCTGAGGTACCTTCATTTGGTGACAGCCAACGGAACAAGAGGGAGTTGCAGTAGCCAGACTCTTCTCTGCTTTTCTGCCTCTCTGCATTTTTCTGCCTCTCTGCGGTTTGCTGGGCAGTGGACTGTACCGTGAAAATAGGTGTTAAGCAACAGTAGCCTTTTGGTCCTGTGTGCGCACTGCCTCATGTTCTACACACTGCTGTGGTGCGTGAATGAGGAAGGCAGTGATAGTGGGACCTGTGAAACCGCATAGGAACCCCCCCCCCTTTCCTTGGGACAGCGGGACACCAGTTGCACTTGATTATCTTGTCTCAGCTTAGCAGCAAGGTGCAATGACCTGACCTGACTTACCCCCGGAGTGCCTTGCCTGTACAGTAACATGAAGGCACACAGTGCTGACAAAATAGGTTCAAGAGCAAGCAAAACAGCAAAGCCATAGTGTCCATATGAAATGTTATCAAACTGCCGAACATTGCTGCACATGCATACTGGGACGTGCATGTGTGGAGCGCTTTGTGACCTGCTTGCGGCCCCTTCTGGAGCATGCCGGACGCTGGCATGGGAGGGACGCTAAGGGGCAGACGCAGCGCTTAGGAGTAGCGGGACAACCGTCCCATTCTCACCGAGCACAAATAATTTTTCCCCATCGTCGATCTATGGCCAAGCAACGCCCATGTCCAAGCAACATCAGTTGTTGGTTCCGTCAACCTTTGCACCATAGATTTTGGTGGTGCATATTGTACCCCCCCCACCCCCCTGGGATACCGAGGCCTTGTGCCAACCCCCCCACCTGGGATCCTGTGACACGTGTCAAGTTGGCCGCCAGATTGCCAGCAACATGCAAACCTGATGCTGAGTCCAGGGAACTGGGTCATCTCGATGTATCGTAACATGCAGGCTAGAGGTTTTGGTTGACAAAACACGGCCAATGACAGTTCACCAGGTGACAGTTTGACAGTCTGTACATATCCAGCTCTGACGACTCTCGTGAATGGAATATGATTGAACTGCCGAACGTTACTGCATATGCATACCAGGACGTGCATGTGTGGAGCACTTTGTTGACCTGCTTGCGGCCCCCCCTTGTACAAGAAACGCCCTTGCATAGTAAGGTGGGGGGCAAGGGAACCGTCGCTTTCACTTTCCCAAATTTACAGAGCCTGTGCCTCAATAGACCTGAACATGCATCTCAAACGGCAGTTTTCAGGTGTTTCAGTAGTTCAGGTGGTCCCTGTTGAGCATGTACAGCTCTTCAAAGTCGAATACTCCTGCCAGAAAAAGTGGCACATAGAGCATGTGTCTCAGTGGACCTAAGCATGCATGTCATCAGGCCTTTTTCAGGTCGTTCAGTGGTTGATATGCCCTGTTATTTGCCTGTCCTGCTTCGTGTCCCGCATCCCTTGCATAGTAAGCGGGGGGGCGAGGGAACCGTCACTTGGGGTACATTCCCTCGGGGGTGTGAGGGAACCGTCACGCGGAGGTGTTTCTTGTACAAGGGTGGGGGGGGTCATTGGTGCGAGTGTGTGTTGGTGTGTGCTGTGTGATATTTTGGTATCGAGTTGCAAGATGTCCATGTTTTGTGTCAGCAAAGCTGATTTGGCCAGGATGGCATTTGTAGCATTTTTGCTTTTTGGCTTTCACATGGACCAAGCAACAGTAGACGTTGGTTCTGTCAACATCTGGCGATTTACTGTTGCTTGGACCAGGGAGGGAGTGTACACCAGACTTGCTTAGCCCTACAGGCCTGCACGCATAGATCCCATTGTCCAACAGCGATGAGCATGTGTCATGCACCATACGTTTGCGCTTGTGGCATTTGTTGTTTCGAGGTACCAGTTGTAGCAAACCGCTTCTGACAAAGACAAGTGCATGAAGAGTAGGGGAGGGGTACCTCATTAGCTCTTTGGGGCTCGCATGCCGCTAACCCTGCAACTTCAATCACGGTCCAAAGTGTGCACCCTGTGTTTTTGCTCGTGTGCCGGCACACCCAAAGAGTATCCCTGCATGGCTCAAGCATTGGCAAGCGCTGAAGGCACCATTCAGCTGGTCCATATGAGAGCATGTTCTCCCTCCAATGGTTTGTTGGAGTGAAGGGACGTTCGAGTCCCCGTCCCCAACCATATCCCACTCTCGGAACACGAAGGACAGTACCCCCCGCCGAGAACAACGCCCTTGCCAGAACAACCATAGGTGTTGTTTCCGCAACTTTCAGAACCGTGTCCCACTTGCCCTTTACAGATACATACAAGGCCGCAGACAAAAACACAAACACCGTAGTACCCCCCCCCCCCTCTGTCCTAGCTACGCCCTTGTCCAAGCTACAGTGAGCGTAGGGACCGTATTAATTTGGGACCTAATTTAATTCGGCACCAAATGAAACCGCATAAGACATGGGTTTGGTGACAAATTTGCCAGTTACATAGGGTCATGGACACATTTGTTGTGGGTGTTTGCCCATTTGAACCCACATAGCTCTGATTTTGGGATTATTTGTGCATTATATTCCCCTTTCTCGCACCAGCTCACCATGTATGTGGTACGTGCAAGCCACGGCCTTGTCCAAGCTACAGTAGGCGTAGGGACTGTATTAATTTGGGACTTTTGTGTAGCTAGGAAAAAGGGTGGGGGGGTATGAGCGCGATCAGACAGACGGAGAAATTGCCAGTTCAGGAGATGACAGAATTGTGCTTGCCTGCATTGCCTGTGGGGTTGAACCTTGTTTCCGTCAAATTTTGGGATTTTCATGTTGTTCTCCCAAGGTGGGGGGGGTATGATATCACACCTGTGCCAAGTGTTCCGACCCAAGCCGGGTGTTGCAACATGACGGCAGGCAGGACCATGCGGTTGCTGGTCGCAGTGAGATCCTGGAGCAGCAGCAGCACCCTGATGAGGCCCTAAAACCATCCAACTTGGGGTCGAACCCCCTCTACAACCTGAGTCATCTGTAAATGATGTGGCCATGTGCCCAAAACCTCCCACGTCCAATCACGCACATGCAGAACCGGAACAACTCCACTCTCCAGCCTCTGGGCAACAGGAGCATATATATTGAGTAGACTTCACTGACTGGTTGTTGTCCAATTCAGCCAGGACTATCGCAAAGGTATATAACAGAACATGAGGAAGTGACATGGCAAACAACAGGAATACCGGCTGGGGTCTTGCCAGTTCGTTCTGCCGATTTGTTGGGGTTTCTGGGATCCTGGGACACTGATTCGGAGTTGTCACTCTAAGATGTACATCATTTACTTTGGGACACTGGAGAATTCTTTTTCTTTCAATATTGGTTCTTCAGATTGGCACCATGAAGTGTTTTTACTGCCCAAAAAAAGATGCATCTCTGGTCTCCTGGGATTCGTTGTCCCCTGCTGCTCAATCTTTTCTGCAGGACAAGTACCCTGATGCTGGTCAGGGTGCAGTTTGCGACTTGTGTGTTCGCTCTGCACGCCCCAGTTCATTATTGTGCACACCCCTGAGCGTGTTTGCTACACCACGACTGCATTTTCCCATCAAATTGACCACTCCAAGGCCATTGATGTTGTAACGGGAAGCCTATGTGCATTTGTCTGCTTCAGGCAGGCTTTGTTTGTGCCTGAAAAAAACAGTTTTCTCATCAGATTGATTACTGCAGGACATGTGACAAAAAGTGAGATGAGAAAAGAACCAACATTCTAAGCATGCTCACCCAATCCATATACCACATATGCCACTCGAGTAATGACTGCACCTGGCATACTACTGCTCAAGGACCATGTACAGACCGAGGGATTAAAAATTTATCGAAAATTGAGAGACATTTTGAGTTTCCATGTGACTGTCATTACACAGCAACCAAAAGGAAGGTGTGTTTGGGGCTTGGGGCCAAGATCCGGGTCACTGGGAAGCTGTTTTGCCGAAAAATCGGTCCACCGATTTCTTCCGCCGATTTCTTCCGCCAATTTGTTGGGGTATCTTTGCCAATTTTGGGGGAGGGGGGGATGAAATCACAAATTTTGGGAGATTTGGTACAAAATTGTCAACATTTCAATACTCTCACATATGTGCTTCAAAATCATCAGCGTCGCGCAATGATCATTTTGAGGTATGTATGTTGGGGTCTGCAGTCCACAGTATGGAATGGAATAGGTGTAGAACACAGGTCAAATACCACAAGAATGGATGTCCTCCAGCCGATCTTGTGGTCCATATGAAATGTTGACACCTGGATGACACCTGTAATCATCTGACATCACAGAGCGCTTCTCTCCCCCTTTCTATTTGTTCCACAGCTGCGCCACAGAGTGACGAGCATTTGGGCATAAATTACTTGGATTCACCCCCCTCCTAATGTGTTTCCTGGCCTTCTGTGGAGCCGTGGTGCGATGAAGTCAGGTGTCTGCTGCGTGCATGGCACTCTACAAGGTGGAAGACTCTGTTGAAGTTATGTTGCAGGCGTACCCCCCTCCCCCCTCTTGTTTGTCGCACATTTCAATCAAACAAAGACTGTTTCAGATTGAATGGTTCGTGAGGCCTTTTAAAAGCTTCTCGCCATTGATAAACCCTCGGAGATGAGGGAACAGTCGCTTTGCGGGGCGGCCACGACAGGGACAGTGATGCGTGTCCTCCGACAGTTGTCTCTATGCGTGGCATTGCGGCCCAGACTCGTGGTTTTTGAGGCTGAAAGTTAAGATTTGTGGGCCAACGGCAAAGGCAAGTCGGCCTCACTACAAGGGAGTGTCCGAAGTGCATCCTGCGCATGGGCAAAACGATGACACATGGGGAATGCCGTGCACGCAATGCGCAAGCAGTGCAAAGTTTTGTATGTCGGCAAATGCTCGAACCCTGGTTTTGGCCCCTTGGGGGAGCACCTGTCGCGGCGTGGAGATTCGGCCTTCTGGCCCACCCAAGCACCCACAATTCCTACCCCGGGGGCCCAACGTCTAGGGATTTTGGGCCTGATCCGTCATACTCTTGAGTAAGAAATGTCGTTTGTTGTTGTCCATTGAACATCCGCACTAGATTGGGCAAGACGAGGCGCGTAAGAAATGTTGTTTGTTGCTCTTTGAAGATCCCGCCCTCGAAGCTCAGCCCCGGCACGAGGTAGCGGTTGGTGTGGGGCGACACTTGTCGTTGGGCTGCGATACTGTCGGACCCAGCGCTCGTTTCCGTGGTGTACATTGCTGTTGAGATCCGTGGGTACGACGGCTATCGCAATATTTGGAGGGGGCAATGGGACCACCCTTCACAAATCTATTCGCATCTTGTTGTACTTCACCCAGTTTTGTATTCGGTTCGCTACCCCTCGTATGGCCCTTGGCCCCATGTGCCACCTCATGTGTTGGTTGTTATCTTGTGGGCTTTGCTGCTTTGCTGTGCTAGCAGACAGGTGGCAGGTGATCTTGGGTGAGTTTCCCGGCAGGTGCACGCAGTGGCACGCAGTGCAACAACTTGGCTATGCAAAGACAAGCGTGGATGGACCCAAGGGGCATTTTCTACTTGAATTTGCAAGAGGTATATGTGCCCTGTGTGACACATGGGCAATGCATGGGCATTTGATTGCATGGTTTAGCCTGCCAAAGTGTACAACTGTTCTGCATTGTGCAAGATGGAATTCTGGTGACAGCAAGGCATTTCTTCTTTTGAACCTGGACGCCACCCTTGATGTGGTGGCTGTGGACCGCACCCCAGCGCACCATGCCTTTTGGGGTTGTAAGTCGCTTGCTTGGTGTGGCGAAAACACTATATTATGTTTCAAGGCTGGTGCCGTTCAGTAGATTATGCCAACTTTGACCATCTCAAGTAGGAGTTACCATAGTGATGGGTGCCTTCAGCAAGCGCAGGTAGATGAAAGGTCAAGCAATGAAACAATATTTCCTGGTGGTGCATACCAGTTCACCTTTGCACCTTTTGGGCACTGCCCAAAAGTTATAAACCTTGCACCTCATCACCACGTGCCTAGTGGTTTGCGTTGCAAACAGGGAGCTTATAATTACCTGGTACGCTAGCTTGCTCTGACACCTGTAATGGTGGTATAGATTGCAGCAGCTGCCCCATTTGTGCTAGACACACTCAGATCGACGTTGGGGCTTGCAGTAAAGCATTCTGACTGTGAATACACTACAACATTGACTGAGCAACGCCCGAGATGTGGTCACGCAAAACCTACAGAGTACTGGAAGACGTGCACATGGAGTAAACCAGATGTAGAGGAGTGTTTTGCCTCTCACATCCCATCACTGAACGGCTCATTCAAGAGGTGAGATTTTGTTCCATATGGCACAAGTGAGCCACAAACCTGCATGTATTGCAGGAGGGCTTAGGCTTGTTTGGGCAAGGTGCAGGGAATTTTCAGACATGCAGTGTTGAATCGATTTGTGGATGCTGCTTTCTAATCAACCTGTTTTGGTGCAGGTCGTTGGATATTCAGAGCACGGTGATGCATGTCGCCGCATCTCTTATGAACATGAAGGCAAGACAGTCCTGCCATTGTATTCTTCGTTTTGCAGTGCAACTTCTGTGCCTGAAATGCCAGGAGGGGGTGGGGGACCGTCACTTGGCAACCGTCCCCCAGGGGGTGGCAGGGGGCCGTCTTCCCTGGGGTGGGGCAGGACAAGGGAGGGGGCGGGTACTCACGGGACCTTTGTTGTTGCAAGGAAAAGGTAATGCAATGGTTAAGTGGTGTGTTTGTAAGTCTAGAGACCAGTTGGAAATGAAAGGACCCAAACCGTGACCACAGACATGCATCTCTGTACACACATTCTTGGATCAGGAACACTGGGGCTGGTCTGTTCCAGTGACCTTTCAGCAAGAGATCCTTTCTGATTCATATCCGCATGCACACCAATGGCATAACAAGGCACAAGAACAAGAGAAACATACTCAAGTAACAGCATCCCACCTGTGTGTGGTGGGGGTTTGGGTGGGGGTTCCATAAAGGCTGGCTGGTTCCCAAGCACCCCTCTCAGACAAAGGGAGGATTGCTATAAACGCCATAAAGGCAAGGGCCATGAATCATTCACTGAATCGCTTGAGTTCAGCCAGAATCTTCCATTGGAGGTCTGCCTATCACAAAGAGACAAAGAGGGGTGCCCTCGTCCAAGGCACAACCATGCTTAATGGATGATGTTTTGTATGTGTGTGCTGTCAATGCCAAGGCACAACAATCCGTGGGTAGTGCCTCCGGTGGCCCATTCATGACGATGTACTGACAGATCTACCGGAGGGATTCCGGAGGGTGACAACCATTGTCACATTATGGCCAAGGAACGACAATGTAATGAGAGTGTTTGC
This sequence comes from Eutreptiella sp. 'Long Island Sound 2002', assembly GCA_964036045.1. NCBI lineage: Eukaryota > Euglenozoa > Euglenophyceae > Eutreptiales > Eutreptiaceae > Eutreptiella > Eutreptiella sp. 'Long Island Sound 2002'. Next base: position 185,451,462 of record OZ038380.1, on the reverse strand, counting down.
TGGAGTGATTCTGGAGGGTGACGACCATTGTCGTTCTATGGCAAATGCACAATATCTGTGGCCAATCTGTGACGGCGCCTCTGGCGCCTTTCTGTGACAATGCACTGCAAGAGTTCCTGGAGTGATTCCGGTGGGTGACGACCATCGTCGCTTTATGGCCAAGGCACAAACGGCGTTGGTACTCCATGAATTCGGTGCCCAGTTTAATTGGGTACCAAATTGTGCATCCAGGGTTTTCAGTTGAAATGCCATTGTTGGTGGGCACTCACGATTTGCTGTGTATTACAGGTTGCACTTTCAAGTTTGAATATTGTTGGTGGAGGGACGTGAGAGGGAGCACACTTGGATTGTGTGGCCAAACTCCTCCAAGATCTCCAAAAAGCGACCAGCTCTTTGCAAGTGAAAGGATTTCTCCATTTCAGTAGTTGGCATCAGTAGTTGCCCAAAATGCGGAAGGGGGGCAAATGCCGAAAGAGGGGCAGTTTAGTTCCACTATGTCAGCCTCTGCCATAGTCCATGAATGTGGCACACGGCCTGAAGCACCAGTGTCCCCCTCGCCCTTTGTGCTAACACGGGCTGTTGTGGATGCCAGAGTGATTCTGGAGGGCGACGACCATCGTCGATTTATGGCCTAACACAATCTTGTCCCAAACACGTCGTATTTTGCAGCCCACTCACCATGATGCTGCAGTATATTTCCTGGGAAGGTGGCCTCACACTAAGGGAATGCAGCAGTGCAAATAGGTATGTATGTGTCGTGGATCAACTACCCCCCCCCCGCTTGCGCAAGCACTGCCTTGTCTAAGCACATGAGCCCGTGTTACCGTCGTTTTGATGGAATTTTCTGACCACGGTTTTTATGGTCAGAAATGTAACATTAGGCGATTGTGCTTCGCTTGTAGAGGGAAACGTGGGCTTGATCATGCTTGTGGCAGTTCCTCCTGCTCATACCAACATTCTGCTTGCAATTGCAACCCAATGATGTCCCTGTTGATGTGATTTTCAGCCATGGCTCATGTTGCTACACCTGGCATGGCTGTTACGTACATCCGGTCCACTGGTGAACATGTCTCTGCAACAATCATTGGGAAAGGGCTTCTATTCCACAGCTCCTGATGGCCCTGATGGGCAGTGAGGACCTCCAGAACTCGCTGAAATTTGCCTGCACATTGTGTTGTAGTGCCCTGTTGCGACAATTGTGCTTAGGGTGAGGTATGGGCAGGTTTCCGGTGACATACGTTCTTTTGGTACCGCGCGTCGCGCGCAAGCACGGCCTTGTCTAAGCACATGAGCCCGTGTTACCGTCGTTTTGCTGACTTTCAGCGTGCTTGCGCAAGGGGGGGGGGGGGGTAAGAATGGGGTGCCGAACGACCCTGGTCTCATTCTGTCAAAAGTTGCAAATTCTTTCTGGTGCCATGTGATAGCTCCCAACAGGACAGGTACATGGAACCCCAAAAGCTAGTGAAGCTGATACTCTGCTTTAAGCAGTCTTTGATTTATGGCGACCCTGTGAGACAATGTTGCTGCATTATTGATAACAGAACAAAGTTTCACGTCTAATGTTTGCCCTGCATACCCTGCGCACGCGCGAGAACCCTGATGATAACACATGCAAGGCAGGGCCAATGAGCCGCAAAGAGCGCATTTTTTTTTTACCTCAAATTTCTGAATCTGAGGTACACAAACCGCAAAGCTAGACCAATGCACAAACTCTCAGACAGAAGATTACACCAGCTGTCACCTGCACGCAAGGCGTGCGCAGGGCAGATACTCCTTGACACGCCTTACGACATTCGCCCACACCCCATGGATGATTGAGATTATTTTTCAGTCCTATTTGTACCATCCCCCCCCCGTGTCCATCCCCCCCCCCCGTGTCCATCCCCCCCCCCCAGGGGGGGAACCGTCACTTGGCCCATGAACAATAAGAAATCAATAGGAAATCACAGGCGCCGAAGGCGCTGAAGAAAATTTTTGGTTGGGTTATACTAGAATTGGCTGGTCGGGAGTGGTGTACGGTTCCCCCCCCCCCAGGGGGGGAACCGTCGTCCCTTGGGGGGGGATGGACATGGGGGGGGGATGGTATCATAGTGCTACACAACATGTGGGCACAACCGACACCTTGCTCCCTTTCAGGTTGTGCCCAAACTGCGTCGCTATTGCGATTTCACCCTCCACCCACCACCATGAGAGTGCATTTGGAGTGGTCGATGTAACAGAACTGTAAATATCAGAGTAGGTTGATGCACATGTCTGCTTGTTGCAGATCTGCTGGGGTAGCCTGCGTGTGCGTATTGACTGCAAACCCCTCGTTTTCGCAGTGCTGGGTTTGTGGTTTTGGTAAATGGGTAGCGACGGGCCTAACATGGGGACCCTGTTAAGACCCTGTAGGACCTCGCTTCCTCAGGGGTTGTCCCAGCATTATGTCTATCAGCAGACGATGCAATTATAACCCAACCTGCTGCTACCTCTGAGGAGATGCTCATGAGTCCAGTACGGAGCCATTTACCTCCCCTGGGAGGGCCCCTCATGGGTCCAGTACTCATTCATTTACCTCCCTGGGAGGGTACCTGCTTCGGCCCTAAGGCTTCAGTTTACCTCGGTAGGTTCCAGGTTCCCAGCAGGGAACATGATGTGCTTGTAGATAGGAACATGTGGTGTGTGGGCACACCACATGTTTGGCCGGTTCCCTCGGTTCCGCCCACATCCTGGCACATGCACAGTATAAGTCGAACAACCATTCGACGGGAGGGAGCGCGCGGCCCCTTATACAGCGCCTTATACAGCACACTGTAGCAAAGAGGCGGCAGTGGAGCCAAACTTGGGTTTCTGGGGAAACCTGGGTTCCTCAGCGGAAGTTGTGCACTTGCTTCAAGACACCTTTGACGGGAGACCCTGTAGGACCTTGCTTCTTTGGGAACCGCCCTGGCTGCAGCAGACCATGCAAACCCAGCGTGCTGCAAGCTCTGAGAAAACCAAGCCTTGTTTGCACAAAGGAACACTATGTGCTCATAGGTAGGAACATGTGGTGGCCTGCATGCCACATGTTCCTGAGTGGAAGTCGTGGAGCTTCAAGGCACCTTTGGGCAGTTTGCTTGAATTATGACTGGTCAAAGGTGGCTCCCACTCATATCCTGGTTTCAGACTCACTAATCCCCACTCCATGTCAGATCCGCTACCGCAGTCATTTGTGGGATCATCCTGGCACTGGACAGCTCTGAACCTTCATTCCGAGACGTTGTCTCGAGTACCATATGATGAGCAGGGTACGCCAGCTCACCTTGGTCTGGACCAAAAAAAGAAGAAAAATTGTGGCTCCATTACTTTCCTTGCAACTCCTCCCGCCTGTAATTTTTCCTACAGGGAACCACTTACTTTCATTTTCTTGTCTGCTATGGTTCTGCACAATCATGCTGTGTTTGTGGTGATTCCGCCTGACAAACAGACTTGATGCATGGGACAGCATCAGTTTGATGATTTTGTTTCCCTACTTACTTCTCTCCTCACAAGCCCCGCACAAGTTCTGTTTTGTTGGCATATGCTTCCCAAGAGCATCATTGAGTCCAGTGAGAGCTGGTCCCTGTCTTGTGCCTCTTCAGGATTCTTTTTTGTATGGTTTTGCTTCTTTCTGCTTGTGTTGGTCCCATGAACCCTTGCCTCCCACAAAGTGGTCACAAGCTGCACCATGCAAGTGTAAAGTTTCGTTTTTCATATTCTTAAAAGACAAGTATGCATCAACACAAATATCTGATTTTTGATGGAATATTCATTGTTTGACATTCCGGTTCCCCATATATTTTCCAACTTGACACAATTGTTTCCCCTCATCCCACAGCTGGTGGGAGTGGCCTCATGGGGAGAGGCACTATTCATAGTTGATTTTTCCCAAGATACACACACAATGTGCACACATGCAAAATGGCCAAAAGGGCAAAAATAGGCCAACAAAAAGCATCAAAATGTGTGGGAGAGAGGTGGAAATAAATTCGAACTCATGCAAATTCGAGTCGAGCGACCGCGAAATAGGGTGGGGGTGTAAGAAAATAATTTCTTCGAACTCAACAACCTCACCTGTAGCACTTGGGGGAACATGCATAATGTGCACACATGCAAACTGGCCACAAATGTCAAAAATAGGCCAACAAAAAGAATAAAAATGTGTGCCATAGAGGTCGAAATAAATTTGAACTCATGCAAATTTGAGTCGAGCGACCTCGAAATAGGGTGTAGGTTCAGGAAAATAATTTTTTCGAATTAAATAGTTCGCCCACTATGGATTGCGGGAAGTGCAAGAAATGAACAAGTGGAGTGATAACCTTCACCACACCCATGTAGTCTTGGTAAAGAGCAAGAAGTCGTCGTCATAGAGGTCGAAATAAATTCCAACTCATGTAAATTCGAGTCGAGCGACCTTCAAATAGGGTGTGGATGACCTTCAAGAATTTTTTCGAATTGAATATTTCGCCAAGAATGGATTGGGGGAAGTGCAAGAAGGAGCGATAACCTTCACCAAACCAATGTTGTCTTGGCAAAGAGCAAGAAGTCAATTCCATCCATCTCCACCATAAGATAAGTATAAGATTGTAAGGATCTTCCATGTTGGTCAAGTCAAATAACTTTCTCCCAATGATATTTTGAAAGTTTTGAACTCAAAATCCAAAAGTTCCAACTTGCCAATGACCAAGGATGTCTATTCTTTAGCATGGTACATTGATGGACACCACAAACCTCAATCAAAGTAAATGCACAATGACAAGGGCGAGCAAAGACACTTTCCACACTTGGTCTTGATCCTTGTTGAAGTTCTCTCACATATAGTATCACATAACATTCGAACAATGAACCTTACATAATGTCATCTCGATCACAGGCATCATCACGGACTGCCTGAACCCAGCGGCGTCGCGGGCAGATGCCGTGTGGATCAGCGAAGGGCGCTCCCACACCCGGGCGGGGGCGCGCCTCCACAACATCCAACCCCACAAACTCCAGCGCGCCGTCGGACCCTTCGCCGTACACGTCACCCCGTACGGCATCGACCACCCCCGGTGTGAGCACCATGACCCGCCCTGCACCACCCCATGCACCTCGCCCCTGCGCCAACCGCTGCCGGCCCCCACCATCACGGGCAACATGTACCTGGGCACCGTACCGGGAGACCCGGGCATATACATCCTGCCCAACAGGTCCAGGGAACACGCCATCCCCCTCCACGGAGTAGAATCCCTCGCCCTGGGTTTGCCCCCACCAAAACACCAACAGCAGCACATCCCGGGGGACAAACGGACGCAGGCGCCAGACGGGGGAAAAAAGGCCCACCAATGCGCCATAGCCCATATCACCGTCCACCCCGCAGCCCACCTACCAAAGGACTTCGGCACGGAGCGCCACATCGTCCTGGAGGGGCAAGCCCACCGGCCCCCACCCTATTTTGAGGGTGCTGGACTAAAAAAAGGTGTTTTGCCAGGTTTTGGTGCAAGTTGTCGAGTGTTTCGGAGCCGCCATCACCAAAAAACCCCATTTTTTGCCCAAAAATGGCCAAAAAAAGACATTTTTTGGCCTTAAACAGTGTTTTTGGGGCCTGAGTGGGCAGTTGTAGGGCCCCCCACCCTATTTTCAGGGTGCTAGACTCAAAAAAAAGTGTTTTCCAAGGTTTTGGAGCAGGTTATCGAGTTTTTCGGAGCCGCCATCACCAAAAAAACCGCATTTTTTGCCCAAAAATGGCCAAAAAAAAGCCATTTTTTGGCCTAAAACAGTGTTTCTGGGGCCTGAATGGTCAGTTGTAGGGCCCCCCACCCTATTTTGAGGGTGCTGGACTCAAAAAAACGTGTTTTGCAAGTTTTTGGAGCAGGTTATCGAGTGTTTTGGAGCCGTCATCACCAAACAACCGCATTTTTTGCCCAAAAATGGCCAAAAAAAGACATTTTTTGGCCTAAAACAGTGTTTTTTGGGCGTGAGTGGTAAGTTGTAGGGCCCCCCACCCTATTTTGAGGGTGCTGGACTCAAAAAAAAAAGTGTTTTGCAAGGTTTTAAAGCAAGTAATCGATTGTTTTGGAGCCGCCATCACCAAGAAACCGCATTTTTTTCCCCAAAATGGCCAAAAAATGCCATGTGGGCAGTTGTAGGGCCCCCCACCCTATTTTGAGGGTGCTGGAGTCATAAAAACGTGTTTTGCAAGGTCTTGGAGCAAGTTATTGAGTGTTTCGGAGCCGCTATCACCAAAAAAACCGCATTTTTTTGCCCAAAAATGGCCAAAAAATGCCATTTTGTAGCCCGAAACAGTGTTTTTCGGGCCTGAGTGGTCAGTTGTAGGGCCCCATACCCTTTTTCCAGGGTGCTGGACTCAAAAAAAAGTGTTTTGCAAGGTGTTGGAGCTGATAATCAAGGGTTTCAGGGCCGCCATAACCAAAAAAACCGCATTTTTTGGCCAAAAATGGCCAAAAAAAGCCATCTTTTGGCCCAAAACAGTGTTTTTGGGGCCTGAGTGGTCACAGGTAGGGCCCCATACCCTATTTTCAGGGTGCTAGACTCAAAAAAAGCGTGTTTTGCAGTGTTTTGGAGCAAATGCTCAAAAGTTCCGGAGCCACCATCACCAAAAAACTGCTTTTTTTGCCCAAAAAATGCTAATTTTTTGGCTTAAAACGGCATTTTTGGGGCATGAGTGGTCAGTTGTAGGGCCCCATACCCTATTTTGAGTGTGGTGGACTCAGAAAAACGTGTTTTGCAAGGTTTTGGAGCAACTTATTGAGTGTTTGGAGTTGCCATCACCAAAAAATCGTATTTCTTGCCAAAAACAAACATGTATGGTTTGAGCTATACAAAAGCTGCTATTCGCAACTAGGTGGTGAATGTCATATTTCTCGGATACGGCTGACTTTAGATGGAATCAAGCCTGCATTGTCGATCCAGGGGCTGGAAAATTTCCAATTTGGAGCGTGGGGCGGGGGCTAACTCCGGAAAATATGCTCTTTATGGTATAATTTGACAAAAAAAGTAGTATTTCTGAATGTAGCTGGTTTTGGGATTTTTGGACCCCATAAAATCCTAGGTGCACGTCATCACCGCCGCCCTATACACCCTCGCCGCCCACGAACGCCACTAGGACGCCACAACCATCCCAGCAATGCCCCCACCACCGCAGGGCCCCAAAGATCCCGTCACCCCCTTCCACATCGATCAACTCCTAAGCCGCAGGGCCACCCCACACCTCCACCCCTCCAAGATAGAACTAGCCATCGCATCGTGGGACACCCTGGACACGCCCCCCCAACAACCCGCCATCCACATCCTCAAAGCGGACGCCCAATGGTGGGTCCTCCACTGGACACACGGAGTCCTCATGGCGGCCCAGGCCTATACCCCCGAAATAGGTCCGGAAGACCCCCCACGGGGCCGGCAGCGACTCCTCCAGGCCACCACCCTCACAGGCCGCGAAGGCGCCCCGTGGGAAGCCCTCCACACAGCACTTTACTGGGCTCAAGGCTCCCCCAACGGCCCAGACACACCGGAACCCACGGAGGCCTGGGTCATGCAGGCCAAGGCCATGAGGAACTACCACCTTCACCACCCCTTCGACGACAGCCCGGCCGCACTGCCATGGCCAACCGACCCCCCGGAGACGGTGCGCAAGCTCGCCGACCTCACGCGCAGCCACGCAAAAGCAACCATGCAAACGCCGGCAGAACCCCCACTAAGGGATCCGGGCCAGCAAGCAACGCACCCCTTCTTCAAACCCCACGCCCCCCCAGCCCCGCTACCTCCAGTCCCATGCAAGCGAGCGAGACGAAAAAGGGGCGCACCCGCCCCCAATCAAGCCGGAAAGACAGCGACCTCCCGACCCCCCGCACCCCACCCGACCCGGCCGGCAAACCCGGACCAAGCATCCTCGTCATCCTCCCTCCCATCATTACCACCACCCCACCCGGACCAGGCATCCTCATCATCCTCCCTCCCGCCACCAGCACCGCCCCCGCCCGAGGCGTACCCAGGATTCGAAATGGGCGCGAAGGTCCAGCAGCCCTTCCGCAACGACCACACGGGTGACTGGATCTGGTGTGAGGGCACAATCCAGTACCGCCTCCGCGACCCGGGGGACAACGGGGGGCCACAGATCCCGGTGGTCTGGCACCGCCAAAAGGAGCTAGACCAAGGCAGCAGCGCCCCGGACAAGCCAAAAGGCCACACCCTGGAGCTCACCAGCGCCCACCCCATCCGGCTCCGCACCGACGAGAACAAGGCCCACAGAGGCACCAAATACACTGGGGAGCTCCCCCCGGAGTGGAGCCAAGGCCTCCCCCCGCCGCGCCTACCCAAGCGCCCAACAACCGGCAAAAAGTCTCCGAGCCCCAGTCCCCCTCCCTGACGGGGCAAGGGCCGAGGGCACAAGCCTCCACAGCCCCGGCCCGCCCGCACCGAGGCCACCGTCAACCTCCTCGACCTCAACCACCCGGCCGTCACATACTCCAAGGACGCCACAACCGCACTCCAGGAGCTCCCGATGGCACAGGGGCCGGGGTGGGTTCCCCACCTCCTCGCCTTCCAGGAACAAGGCCTACAACGCGACGACCCCCCAGAAACCACCCCCATATATACCCCAGACCGGAAAGCGTACAAATGCTACTGGCACAAGGGGACCCCCCTGTACGCCCGAAACGGCATCCACGTCCACCTCGTCCACCACCTCAGCATCCCAGGGAGGCTAGGTGTCTATGAGGTTGTCGGGGACGGATGGCAACTCAACGTCATCAACACCCACGTCCCCTTCGGCGACCCCACGGAACCCTTCCTCCAAGCCCTGGCCCAGGCATACCGCCAGTTGGCCATGCTCGCCCCCACAATCATCATCGGCGACATGAACGCCGCCCCCACCACGGCGGACCGAGGGGGACAGGCCACACCCCAGGACCATGCAGTCCGCGACACCATCGAAATGCTGGGGCTCGTGGACCTGACGGCCAACCTCGAAAGGCCAACCATCCCACTTCCCCCACCAAACAGATGCCGCCCCATCCCGCATCGACGTATGCTATGGCGACCCCACCACCATCATCCGGGCGGAGGCCCGATATGGACCCCTCCTGCTGAGACCCACAGGCCATAGCCCCCTGCACATCCGCCTCACCATCCCCAACCTTCCCCCCAGCCCCCCAGAGGATGCGGACCAAGGCCTACCACCCCCCTGAAGGTGCCCCCACTGCATGACAAGCATGCCTGGTCCCGATATCACAGGGCCATAGACCGCGCCCGGCGCATCCAACCAGACCCCACCGACCTACTCACGGCCATGCGCACGGCCGCCGTCGCCTGCGGCTTCCAGCAACACCCCCACACTGACGACGACCAACCACCCACGGCCCTAGGGGACATGCTCCATGACCTCTGGCATGCGAAGCAACAACTGGCGACCCTCCCCCACACCGACACCCCCCAAACCCGCCGCCAGATACACCACTGCAGGACGCAGATAGCCCACATCAGGGCAGACCTGCAGCGGTGGCACATCCACAGGCAACAGCGCATCGCCCAGAACATGAGCGGTATGCGCAACATGAACTCCCCTACAAGGCCATCCGCCACCTCAACGACGCCATGACCGACACCGGCCACCGCACCATCACCACGGTCCAGCAGGAGGACGGCTCCCTCACCAACGACCCAGCCACAGTGCTCCAAGCCACCCAAGACAGCTTCCTCCGGCAACACACGCCCACCCAAGACACACTGGACGCGGACACCCAGGCCAAAATCGACCGCCTCCCTCGGGTCTTCAACCACGCCCAGAGGAGGCAACTGGAAAAGCGCCCCTTCACCATCCACGAAGTCCGGAAGGCCATCCACAGTCTCCGACAACACAAAACCCCGGGCTACGACGGCCTCCCTGCGGAGGCATACTACCACCTCCCCGCCCACCTCCTCCGCATCCTCGCCCACCGCCTCTGGGACATCGTCACGGGGCAGACCCCCCTGCCACCAGACTGGGCAAACGTTGTCCGCCCCCTCTACAAAAAAGGGGACTGGGCAAACCCAGACAACTGGCGCCCCATAGTCTGTGCAGTCACGGAGGTCAAAATCGTCTGGACCATCCTCCCACGCCGCATCCGCCCCCACTTGGACCCCCACATACCAGCCAGCCTCTGGGGGGCCATCCCAGTCCAGTCCCCACACGAGGCCATCTTCCTCCAGGACACCATCGCCGACATGGACCCGGTAGACCTCATCATTGCCTCCCTCGACGTCAAAGGAGCCTTCCCAAACACCCCCTGGCTCCTTCTAGAAGCGGTGTGGAAACGCCTAGGCCTCCCCTTCTACAACTTCGCCTCCGGCTACATCCGCACCCGCAAATATACCGTCTGCACTGGGGCAGGCCTCACCCCCTTCCTGGAGCCAGGCAGCGGGGTCCCCCAAGGGGGAGCAGAAGGCCCCTTCCTGTACCTTCTCGTGACGCTCCCCCTGGCCCTCACAATCGAGCAGGATTACCCGGCCTGCGCACCCTACCCCCTCCTCTCCCCCCTGGTGGGCTTTGCGGACGACACCAACCTCACGGTGGCACACACCCCACACGAACCCCATGCCCCAGACCCCGGGCCAACGGTCACCCAACAGGCCAATGACTTACTGGACGTGACTGTCTCCTACCTCTCCCACAACAACATCATCCTCCACCCCACAACGTCAGTGGCCATGATCAAGGGGTCTGCCACACCCCCCACCCTAGGGCCAAAAGGGCCCCCCATGCAAGTCGTGACAACCACCACCCACTTGGGGGTAATCCAGGCCGCCAACCCTGAGGACGCCACCCTCCCTCCCAAGTTGCAATCACACCTTGCCCATCTCCCCAGATATGCGTCCCCGACCACCAAGGCCCTCTCCCTGTCCCACCAGAGCCTGGCGTACTACCTCACCGGGGTCTTGAACGCCTCCATAGGCTTTCAAGCACTCCACCTGACACACCCCACCACCGCCCTCCAGCCGGCCACACGCGCCGTGACCAAGGCATGGGCAGCACACGGGGGCTGGCCCACCTCCATACCCACCCGCGCCATCCGAGTGGCATGGCCCCACTATGGGGACGCTATAGGGGACGAGGTGAAAGTGGCCTACACCAGACACACCGCCCTCCTCCTTCACCGCATGACCCACAACCACTCACCGGAGGTCCGCGAGGTCACCACAATCCGCCTCCAAGCCGCACAACGGGCCCGCAACACATGCCTGCGCTGGGTACTCCACCAGACGGGCATGCCCACCGACATGAAGACGCGCCTGTGGAACCACCTGCAGCTTCTCCTCCCATCCCCACACCACGCCATACTCACCAACCACACGTGCCCAGAGGAAAGGCCTCTAGCGGTCCTCTGCGGGGACCTCCACCATCACCCCAAGGGCACCATCCACACCATAGACCTTGTCGGGGCCTCCATCACCGTAGTATACGTCACCCTGCCCCAAATGCGGGTCCTGCACCACAGCGAGGCACACCACACCCCCTTTCTACAGCTTCCCGAATGGCCTCAATACCGCCTCTTCCGCCAGTACCTCACGCAGACGGCACGAGCAGCGGGACACACTCTGCCGGGAAGCAAAGACATGCGAGCGGCCTACCGGGATTTCAAAAAGCAACACCCCCGACCCATCCCAGCGACACCGCCCTACGCACCCACCGGCTCGAAACACGAACCCGTCCCCCAGTTGACGGGCCCAGTCCCACCACTAACCCTACTACTGGCCCCGAATGAAGCCAAACCCACGCAGACCACCGTCATCCACCACGGGGCAAAATGGCGCATACCGAAACACCACATGACCGCCCGAGACCTACCGCGGGTCCCCCATGGATCCCAGAGCATGCCACGCACATGTTGGGCCTGTGACCCCGAGGCACCAACCACACCATGGCCCGTATTACACCTCATAGCACGCCACCACACCCACCCCACAACCCACCTACCACCACAGGCCTACGCATGGGTAGCCCCATGGTTCCACCGCACCGACACCAACCCCACGGTAGCGTGGAACCCCGACCACGCGCCCAAATGGCTCTTCACCACTACACCCACCTGGCCCCGCCCCGACCCAGCAGGGGTCGCCATCCGTTACAGCATGTACGAACCAGGCAGAACCGGCAAGCACGAGCACCCCTACTATCCGCTCCACCACTCCTGCCACACACCGGAGCACCAAACACAAACCCTCACATGCCACGACCTAAACCAAGACACAGCCTACATCCTCCACTACATCCACTCCTACCTCACACAAGGACAGCCGGAGCAGCGACTCATAGCCATGTCCCCCCAACCGAAACACATCATCTCCAAAGGAATAGGGGTGTACTCCACCCCCTTCCTGCAGCCCACAGCCCCAGTAGCCCACCTCACCACGGGCCTCGCCATATACGCCTACCTGCCCATGAACCCATGCCGCCTCCCACAACTGACGCGGATGCAGGAGCGCCGCCTGTCCGCCTCGCCCCGCAGGAGAACCGCAGTCGCATTTGACTGCGCTGCGTGACGTAAGGAAAGCCTGTAGTCAGAGATCTGCAGGGATTTTTTCTGTGCATTTCAGATTTTATTATAAAATTTGGGATTTCTGATTATATAAGTGTTCAGCGACAGTCTAAGCTCCAGGAGCGGCATTCGTGCATGGTATATATGAGTACATTCACGCTGCCAGCGTCGTGAGCCTTTCTTTTGTTGTATTTTAGGATGCAAAGAAGGTGAAAAGCTTCGTGCTTCCAGCACGGGGCATGGAGCGGGCAGTGGCTCGTGAATTGACGACTTGAACGCTGAACAGCAGGAGCCGTGGGTATTCTTTTGCCATTTTTTCGTGTCCGCCTGCATGCCTTGTACTCCGTGTCCACAGAGATTGTAGTCCCTCAAGGTGTTACGGGCTTTCGAAACAGTGCAAATACTCGCTTTTTGGACTTTGAAGGAAACCATGGCAGGGGATTGTGGACAACAAAATCGGGCAAGAAGATTTTCCATGAGCTGGCAAAACTGTCAAGGAGCCGGGTAAACGACATCCTCGAGGGAAAAGGGGCGACCGGTGCAGCCTCCTGCTACAGAAGCTTTTCACCCGCTCCTGGAGTCGAGATAGAGTCCGAAAAGTCGGAGTCACCCCAGGGTCGTAGTCACCGGGCCGTTCCGTCAGCGCCCGCCTGGTGCCTGGTCAACCGGAGGTCGGCGTGGACGAACTGGTTGGGGGAGGTGCCATTTGCGTGGACAGAGTCAACGCGAGACGCCAGAGTGTGGGCCAGACGCCAAGAATCAGGAGTGGAGGACCATCCAGGATCTACGACGATATGGAATCGGTACGCGCCGCCTGATCGCCGGGTCCGTGACGCCAAGGCGCAGAGGAAGGAGTGGGGTGGCGACCACTTGATGAGCACAAAACCTCCTACAAATAACTTGCTGTTTGCGGGCTCCAAGGGCTTCAGCCGTGGCAGTGTCCAGTCAATGCACCGCCCTGTTCGGGACAGAGGAGGCTCTTGCCCCTGACTCATGCAGATCTCTTAAGAAGGGGGGTGACGCGGATGCAGGAGCGCCGCCTGTCCGCCTCGCCCCGCAGGAGAACCGCAGTCGCATTTGACTGCGCTGCGTGACGTAAGGAAAGCCTGTAGTCAGAGATCTGCAGAGATTTTTTCTGTGCATTTCAGATTTTATTATAAAATTGGGATTTCTGATTATATAAGTGTTCAGCGACAGTCTAAGCTCCAGGAGCGGCATTCGTGCATGCTATATATGAGTACATTCACGCTGCCAGCGTCGTGAGCCTTTCTTTTGTTGTATTTTAGGATGCAAAGAAGGTGAAAAGCTTCGTGCTTCCAGCACGGGGCATGGAGCGGGCAGTGGCTCGTGAATTGACGACTTGAACGCTGAACAGCAGGAGCCGTGGGTATTCTTTTGCCATTTTTTCGTGTCCGCCTGCATGCCTTGTACTCCGTGTCCACAGAGATTGTAGTCCCTCAAGGTGTTACGGGCTTTCGAAACAGTGCAAATACTCGCTTTTTGGAGTTTGAAGGAAACCATGGCAGGGGATTGTGGACAACAAAATCGGGCAAGAAGATTTTCCATGAGCTGGCAAAACTGTCAAGGAGCCGGGTAAACGACATCCTCGAGGGAAAAGGGGCGACCGGTGCAGCCTCCTGCTACAGAAGCTTTTCACCCGCTCGTGGAGTCGAGATAGAGTCCGAAAAGTCGGAGTCACCCCAGGGTCGTAGTCACCGGGCCGTTCCGTCAGCGCCCGCCTGGTGCCTGGTCAACCGGAGGTCGGCGTGGACGAACTGGTTGGGGGAGGTGCGATTTGCGTGGACAGAGTCAACGCGAGGCGCCAGAGTGTGGGCCAGACGCCAAGAATCAGGAGTGGAGGACCATCCAGGATCTACGACGATATGGATCGGTACGCGCCGCCTGATCGCTGAAAGTGCTGCCCTGGGTCGATGTGGGTGCCGGAGGGCTCGGGGCCGGCAAGACCAGTGGGGCAGGCACGCGAGGAGTCTCCCTGGATGTTGTTATTGGGGTTGGAACCAGAGACACGGACACCAACGGAGGCGAGAGCAGCGACAACAGAAGCAAGGTCCATGCTGATTGTGGTCCGGCAGAAAATCCCAGTCTATGAAGAAAATTGAGGGGAATTATTCTAAATACATCTGAGTGTCCAAAACTGTCCGAATGAATTTAAATAATCCATTTATGTAAAATTGTATGGCCGATCTGGGCCGCGAGCGCGCGTCAACGGCAAATGGCGATTCCAGCTAAAATAGCGGAATGCGGCGGATTTACGGGAAATGGACCGCGGAATCAAATCCGGCATATCAGAAATATATAGGAAATATCCTGTGACTGAGCTGCGAGGCGGCGAATCCGCCGAAGCAAAGAAAATGACCAAAATGTAGCCAATCTGGGCAGAATGTCTGAAAATCTGAGCAGATGGGGCTAGCCGCACTTACACTCCCCCTCCAAAAACACACTGGGGTGTGTCGCTACGTCAACGAAGAACGTAGTGCGGGTAAGTCCCAGAAAAACATAGAAATGTAGCCTCGATGAGGCGAAATCTGCTTGATCTGACCTGAATTGGGCTGAATTGGCACTGAATCAGGCTGGATGAACCTGAAATGAGACAGAATGAGAAGTGACGAACAGTCCTCCGTGCAGTAAAACATTAGGTCACGGGCTAAAAAGCATGTAAACGTATCGAGAATCGATACCAAACCATGCATTGGTTGAGAATGAGGTAGATTATTGGTGGATTGAGTGGGGGAATCAATAATTGGAGTGACATCTCAGCGCTCTGGCACAGTTTCGCTGTCGCGGGCACGCTACGGTGTCCTCGCCGAACTCTACATCGTGTTATCCCGCTTTTCTCGTTCTGAAAAGTACAGCATGTGACTCAGATTTGGCGCATCTGGTGGATGATCACAAGATTCAGCAAAAATGAGAATGAATTGAGCAGAGATTGAGGGAATTAAGCAATCACAGAGAGGTTAAACAAATACACATGTAGTCTACAGACCCTAAGTGAACAGAAGATCATAAGCGTCAACGAAGTTAGGCAAAGCCGTCAACAGATCTTCGAGGAATGATGGGAGATGACAAGGAAATCAATCTAAATTGTCCTAACATGAGTAAATTCCCTGAGATGAAGGTGAAATGTAGCGGAATGTGTACAACTGAAACTACCAACACCTTCGTTTAGACTAAAGTTAATATATATTGTCGTTTATTCAGCTCAATTGTGCTTTCCGGCACGTTGGTTCGCGAGCATCTAACAGATTCTATCAAAATGTGGATTATGTGATGATGCATCATGATGGGACATGCTGGCCCTGGATCCTTGGCATGTAACGCGCCGAAGGTTCGCTGAAGGCGCTTTACTGACAGTATATAACGGAGAGACACCGAATGTACAGTGGCGGTGGTGTCAATCGACTTGGACAAGGCCAATCTTTCGTTGAAATCCCACAAGACACTTGGATTCATCATTCTCGACAGTTTCTGGTCGAATTGAGCTCACATTGGCGTGTGCCAAAAATACAACGAAGCTTACGGACTTCAGAGGTTGCTGTTCGAAGTCCCTAGAGCTCCTAGATGAAGATTGTCTGAACAATTGACGTCTGGGTTTCGTGCAACAGTGGCAGAATGATGGACAAACCTGAGAAATTCAAGGTAAATTTGAGGATCCTGGATCTGAATCTGGACTTTGGCGTCAGCATCACAGCAAATGAAGATATGATCTGAGTTCCTGGCGTCGCCTCTAGGGCAGCCAGTACTACAGGGGTTACCTGTAGGGGTGAATGTCGCTGGCCAGCGTT
The DNA here is from genome assembly GCA_964036045.1 of Eutreptiella sp. 'Long Island Sound 2002'. NCBI lineage: Eukaryota > Euglenozoa > Euglenophyceae > Eutreptiales > Eutreptiaceae > Eutreptiella > Eutreptiella sp. 'Long Island Sound 2002'. The sequence goes on along the minus strand of OZ038380.1, from coordinate 185,435,150 downwards.
TTGATTATGTACATTTGCTTCCATCTGCACGAGTAGCCAAATTCCAAAGATGCACAGACCAACAGAGACAAGATTACCCCGAATCTGCCTGAATTAAGCCTGAGTTTGGTTTTTTCTGAACACGGCAGCACACTCCGTCAGCGTATCTACGCCTTGTCTGCCTAACGGAGACCAAAGAAAAGTTGATTGACGTCAAATTATCAAACATTTGCAGTTCTCCACATCATGACATAAACAGAAAGAATGAACAGTGGATTGAGCAGAATGTGATAGGATGGCTTCTCAATTCGGCCAAGCACGAATGCAGGTGACCACCAACCTGTCTGGCCTGGCCCTCGTACGGCTTGGGCGCTGCAGATCAGCGGCCGAACTTGAAGCTTGGTCCTCATTTGGCTCCTGGGCTGGCCTGACCGCAGGAGGGGGGATCGACGGATCAGCCCTGGAATGTGGCTGCTGAGGGCCGAAAAAGGCTGGATCTCGATTCACCACAGGTCGTTTTCCGTCGCTCTCCACTTGTCTGTCTGGTTTCGACAAACAATCTGTCAGGAGTACACCAATTTCGGGGTGCTTCTTCAGGAAGTCAATGAACCCCTTGGTGTATCCATGGACAAAAGATTGGGCTGGTTCCCAGTTGTTGTGACTGGAATCAAAGCCCCTCCACTCACACAGAAATTCCCATTCGCCCTTGGCGTCACGTCTTGCTTCAACAATCCTCTTGAGTTCATACTTTCCCCCTTCGATTACCCGATCGGACAAGTGTTTTGCAGTCCAAAAAAGGGGTTTAACTCGATCCTTGGGGGAGGGGATCTCTCTCTTGAGGCGATCGCCCGAAACGTCAATTTCCCTGCTGACATCCACACGGATCCTCCACCTGTTCTCCCCAAGACGTGCTGTAACAGCAAATGGCCCCTCCCACAAGGGAAGAAGCTTGTCATCTCCGTCCAGGGTGGTTTCGGATTTTCGAAGCCAAACTCGATCATCGACTTCAAAATTGTGGGGGTTTTTTCGACCTTGATTTTGAACCCAAAGCCAGTCAGCTTGATGCTTTTCGATTAATTTCGACACAGATTTGTCTGCTCGTTGGACTTCGTCCAAAAACAGCGAAGCATCCTTACAGGGGCGAGGATTATTCAACGGCATGTTCCACCAACACTTCTTTCGTCCAAAGACAATTTCATTTGGAGAAAGGCCATGATACAAAGGCGTGTTGTGGTAACGGCGAAGCAATGCGAAGAGAACTTCAAGCCAGTGGAAATCCTTCTCGCTCGCGAGCTCCTTACGAAGCATATTTATAACAGAGCGGCCGGCTCTTTCGCCAGGCAGCGCTCGATGCGAGTGGATTTCACACCTGAGGTGGTGGATTCCAAGGCGAGCACACAATTCTCTCCACCATTCGGAGGTGTACTCTTTGCCTGAGTCCGTGACCACCTCGGATGGGACGTCCCAGCCTCCCATCCAGGTCTGCGCGCACCATTTGGCGGCAGCCTTGCCAGTCATCGACTCAATGTTGCAAGGCAACACTTGAATGTAGCCGGAATGACGGCACTGAATGAGGAGCACACCATTGACTTTTTTATTCGTCCAATGGCACTCTTCGTCATCGAGTTCACCGAGATAGAAAAAATCACTCGTGACTCTGTTAAAGAGACGCTCCGGAATAGGATGAGGCCTCAGATGGCCGTGCTTCTTCGCGCTGGGAGGCGTCGAGACAGCACATTGGGCACATCCGGCTGCTACTTTCATGCAGTGAGTGTAGAGCCTCGATCCAAACAGCCTATGCTTAATCATCGACCACAGTCGACGGCCATGTGCGTGGGGGGACTCCCATTTGTGCCACCAGTTTAACACTCGGGGGGCTAGGGCGTCTGGCACACACAATTTACCCTCCATCCACAGCTTCCCCCCATCCAACGAGTACTCAGGAAAAATCCCATCCCTGTGAGCATCCTTGGATTTGAGATTTCCAAAGACCTCTTTAAACATGGGATCCTGCAGGTAATCGGACGTCCAGTCTCGGATGATAAGGGAATCCTTAGGCAGGGGTGGAGTTTTGGCCGGATCTCGGCGCTTAATGCCCTCGATCAACCGAAATCGATTTACTCGTCGGGTGTAGTCAAACCGTTTCACACTCCCTGTGGAGGGATCGGTGACATTTTCCACGACTTTCATCGTTTTGGTGCAGATCTCGTGAGCATGCGCCGGATCTGTGATGGCCGTGATGTCGTGACACGGCAATGCGTGCTGTTTAACAGCGCACTGCATGCATGCACGTCGAATGAGTTTCTTTTCTTCCTGATCCCATTCGATGATGACATGGCGGTCCTGCTCCGTACCATGGATGTTGGTACTTTGCAGCCCCTCTGAGGCGGGGTAAGCCCATCGGCTCAGAGCATCCGCTACCGTGTTGTGTTTTCCAGGCAGATACGACACATGGAGGTCAAACAGAGAGAGAAATTCGTGCCATCTGGCCCGTCGACCAGCTGGGCTCGCGACAGTATCAATGTGTTCGGTGGCCCAATACTCCAGAGATCGATGATCCGTCAGGACCTCGACTCGATTGGTGCCAACCCACGATTGGTACTTTTTTAAAGCACAGATGATGGCGTAAGTCTCTTGCTCACGCGGCGACCATTGCATTTGGCGTGGGGCTAGCTTCCGTGACCAAAATGCAAGAGGGTAATGATCGCCGGTGGCTTCATCAACCTGTTCAAGGACAGCTCCGATCGCGTACCTAGATGCGTCGGTTCTGATGTAGAAGGGTCTGTCAAATTGGGGCACATGCAACGTGGCGACTTCGCAGAGGGCTGCCTTCAAGTGATGGAAGGCCTCCTCGCACTCGTCAGTCCACTTGACACGAACCTTTGAACCTGCCTTGCCTGCATCTCTCCCTACCTTCAATAATTCAGTGAGGGGGGCAGCAAATTTGGCATAATTTGGCACAAAAGTATGGTAAAAATTGCAACAACCTAGGAATCCTCGCAACTCCGTGATCGTCTCAGGGCGCTTCCACTTCTGAATAGCGACGAGCTTCCCTGGACTGGGTCGTCGAGTGCCATTCTCTAGGAGAGAACCACAAAATTCGACTGATTTTAAAAATAATTTTCCCTTCTTTGGCCCACAGATCAGCTGATTGGCGTCAAGAATGTCCAAAACTTGGTTCAGCTGCTTCTCATGTAGGGCCACCAGCTCGGCTTCGGTCAGTCCCTCCCCTTCCGTCGCGATGATTATGTCATCTATGTACACACTCACGAAGGCACGAAGCTCCGGATGGGTTGTGAACAGCACATCCTCCATCATTCTTTGAAAAAATGAGGGGGCGTTCTTCAATCCCATGGGCATGACGGTCCATTGGACTGGGCCACATGGCGTGCACATACAGGTCAGAGGTCTGCTGTCCTTCCTCAACGGCATTTGGTGAAAGCCGTGACGGAGATCCAGCACAGAGAACAAACGACCTCTTGCCCTCTTGGCGATTTCCTCCTCAATGAGGGGCAGGGGGTGTGAATCCGCCTTTGTTTCGGCGTTCAGATTGCGAAAATCAACCACCATTCGCCAGCCATCAATGGTGTTCTGGTCTGCAGGCGGTGGCTTCGGGACTGTGAAGGGTGAACAGCACCATTCGCTGGTCATACAACCCTCAAGCCAACCAAATTCCCTGAGATTTCTCTCAATGATTTTTCTGAGAATCTCATGTTTGTGTCCATGATTTTCATAAGGGCGCTGTTTTTTTGCCTTGTACCCTTCACGAAGCTCGATGAAGGCTTCACCGAACTGTCCACGGACAGGGGGGTCTTTGATCAACTTCCCTGAAAGGGTCGAATCCTTCCGTTCCTCAAAAATCTTTTCTCTTGACCTCGAACACAATTCAGTGTCCACCTGGTCGCCAGGAATTACTGTCGAAAAAACTTTGGCGACTTCTTCGGCTTTGGCAGGAAGAATCTTCTGACGGATGTCCCTAAACAGGTCCGTATCCACTGCCTCTTGAAGATAGGTGGGTCTTGTGTCGAAATCCCAGAGATTTTCTTCGCGATCCAGCTCCTCGAAAGGATCCATGAAAGCTTCCACAGGGGGTTTTTCATAAAAAACTCTGAATTTGCGGCGCGATTGGAGATTTTTCCTCGCCCGTGCACTGAAGATTCTTTTCGATGTCGACCGTATTGGTGAAGAGGGAGCCGAGGCGGATCCATTGGTCGTTGAATCACCTTGGGTATCTGACGAACAAAAATCAGAAAAAATAGATTCATCATCAGTACCACGCTCAACCTCAGATTCAGACCCAACACAGGAATCTGTACCAGAATCAGCAGAATTAGAGTCAGAAAGCTTTCCATCCACCAGGAATGCAAGCGAACTCCAGGACCGCTGTGGCAGGGGACCTGTGTCGTCCCTGGCATACAGCTTAATCTTCCTGGGAAGTTCGATGTAATCAACACAAATGTCCTGTAATTCCTGAAACCAAGGCTTGTCGTCCCACAAGGGCACAACTAAAATTGCCTGGGTCTTATCTTGCTTGATTTTGTGGATGACCTGCTGGATTAAGTGAAACGGAGGATTAATCCACAACTTCTTGTCCCATTTGTGGGTCCAAGCGTCGCTGAAGTGCTTATCAAAGCGCTTGTTCGTGCGGTTAGCAAATGCATCATACTGGGGCCAAAAAGAATGATGTTCATGAAAGTATTCACAAATTGCATCGCGCCATTTATCGACAACTCTGTAGGATGAAGAGTGCCAGCGCGAAGGGCGTCGTGGCTGGGAGTCCCTACGAAGACATTCTAACTCCTGGGAGTAATCGGCACTCCCATTCACCTCTGCAATGGTGACATCTTCACCAAATTTTGGTGTCACTTTTTGCTTTAAAAATTCTTCTGCACTTTTAAACCCTGCGTGCAAAAAACGAAATTCAGGACGCTCCAAAGGGCCTGACTCCAGCAAAAAACAACGACGATGACCTACGGGCGCTACCCTGTTCTTGCGAAGCCAAGGATGCCCCAAATAAAGGTCATATTTTATGTCAGCACGGTAGAAGTAATCATCCTTAAGGACAATTTCTTCCACATTTTGCTCTTCCCAAAGGTCTTGAGCGACCAAATGGGTTGATATATAACAACCGCGTTGCCCACCTGCGAGAGAGTGTCCAGAAACTCCCTCGAGGGTAACAGGATGAGGCGATTCAAACACGCAGTCGTCGGGTAAGAAAGAGTTGGATTGGAGATTTACCTCTGATCCATTATCACACAAACAAGTGGCGAGGTGGAAATTTCCCTTGCAATCAGAGACCCACAGCTTTGTGACAAACTGTCGAGCCCTGTGCTTGGACTGTACACCAACCTCGTCCACTACAGCAGAAGGATCCGTTGCCGGATCCAGGGGAGAGGAGACAAGCGACCCTACATCAAGTAATGGTCGATCAGGAATTTGGGGATCATGCCTGAAATCGCCTGGGGAGGGACGATTTTCGTGGCTCCCCTAGGCGTTCTGACCTCCAGCGGCTGCATTAACGTTATGGACACAGCCTGTTTCGTCGATCCATTCATCTTGGAACGGATCATCCGCTGGATTCAGCGCATTTTCGGCGTAATCTCGATCCGCATCAGACACCTGGTCTGCACCTGAAACCTGATCCACACGATGGTTTCCCTTTCCACGTCCACGGCCCTTGCCGCCGGATGATGGGCCACCACCGTCGCCACGCCCTCTGCCCTTACCAGAGAAGGGGGTTCCCGAAGGATTTCCCTTACCCTTACCCTGTGATCCTGGAGCATTTCCTTTATTTTGACCGGATTGAGGGGTTTGGCCTGGATTTCGATTTCCGCCTCCGGCGTTGAAATTGGGACTTGTCTGGCCGTTTGGCTGTCCACCGGAACCGGATGGAGTCCGATTCCCTTTGCCTTGGGACCCGCCAGGGCCTCCAGTATTTTTGTTCCCACCGGAGGGAGTCGAATTACCCTTTCCCCCCTTGGCACCATGCACCTGTCTGTCATTCCTGTCTGAATTCTGAGGATTACTGACATTTTCACCAATCACCTTGTGATCGTAAGCAGACCATCGGTGATTAGCAGTGGAATGCGTCTTAGCTCGGTTCGTAGAACCTAGAAGAAGACAGATGCTACAATGATCCTGAACATTCCGGGTGTCATTCACCTTTTTGTTGCCCTTTTGGGCCCCATTTTGGGTGTTTTGCTGGGTATTCCTGTTTCCCCCAAGACCCTCGTGGAAATTTTGATTGGCGGCGTCAGCGAGCCTCTCAACCTCTTCCCACAGTTCTTGCGGAGTGAACGAGAACACCCAGTTCCTGGCCTTCAGGCGATTGCCATGGAAACTTACTCCCCTGTTGAGGACTTGGACAAACAAGTCCCGATCCTCGTGTTCATTAAATTTAATTTTCCACGTGTTTTCAGTGAATTTCACCTTGGTAAACGACGTGGGGGAGCACTTTTGAAGTGCCTCCCTGACGGTAAACCGGTTGGCCGAGGCGTCAAAGCCATCGATCTCCGCCCACCAGGTCTTGACCTTTTCTTCGGACTGTCGATTCCGAAGGGTGGCGGCGGTTTCTGAGGGGATCTTGTCAAAAATCAGATTTTTCAGCTCGGCACTGGAAAATTTTTCGCCTGAATGTTCGGATTCTTCTACGAGATTCCAGAAGCGCTGTCTCTTGTCTTGCACTTCGTGCAAGATTAATCGAGAAAATGAAGGAAAATTCTTCAACATCTGGTGGTAATGGTCCTCAGGCAGCCGGGATCCACGTACCTCCAACTGTTCCCACACCTCATCAAAGGTAAGGGGGGAACTTGAATCTTCACGATCACTCCAGGTTCTGAGCCAAGTGTTGGCCGGCGCTCCCTCAAGACAGTCCAGAAGGGCCATCAGGAACTGATCATCCTGGAGTTTTTGAGTCTTAACCCACAGTTTAAATTCCCGTTGGAACTGAGGCCAACGTCTGGGGTTCCCATTATACTTTGGTTGCTTGGCAACCTGACGAAGTCGCAATGAAGTGGGGTTTAGGAGTGAATCCAGCCCAACACCGGCCGTAATGGCAGACACCTTGGCGGCATCATTAGCCACACCAGCTCCGGCGAGGGTCTGGGCGAGCAACATCTGGGCAATTGCATTGGAATCAACAGCAGGAAGGGTAGTACGGGAGGCAGTTCTTTTGGCATTCTGAACCTCAGTCCTAGCCTTCGCCGATCTACTCTGTGATCGAGAGATTGTAACCCTTTCCTTTAGCTTAGTCCTGCTGATCCGTGCATCGGTGGTCTTAGAGTCCACCGAAGGGGCAATCGAAAAAATTTCTGTCGCCTCATCCGACGGTTCTGTTCTCTGATCCACCGATGATGCGCCCTCAGACCTCATGTGGGTCTTGAAAAGATCTTTAATTCCCAGAGTCTGAATGATGAGTTGCATTTGATCCTTGAGCAATTGGAGCTCAGAATCTCGCTGAGATCTGCAAGAGCAGTCGGCAGGGCAGTACATACCGTGTCCTGAAGGACCTGAGCAGGCTGTCGGACCGCTAATCTCAGTGGTTCGCAGCCAGGAGTCCACTTGGGGAGCTCCTTCAGTCCTAATTTCCAGGCTTGCCTGCCTAGCTGCCTCTAAGATTCCTTCCTCAACCGCGGCGGCTAGATCGTCGCGGATGGAAACAGAGGGATGGGGGACGGAGGGCCCGGCAACAGGTGCCTTGGTCTTCTCCTTCGGGAAGGGGCTTGCCTCCCAGATCTGCAAGAAAATGGAAAAAGATTCATCCTCTTGAGAACACCACCACATCCTGGTCTTAATTTCTTCTTGAAGGAGGAAAAAATATTCGAATAAAAATTCGGAGGCGATTCTTTCTTGTCCTATCAGCCTAGACGTGGCTAATAGACACAGGGCCTCAAGCGCCTCAAGGTTACGGGTCACTTCCGGCGACAAGTGGTTGTCCCATTGTGCCCATGAGGCTGGTCGATTAAAGGTAGGTACCTCACCTGGACCACCCATCTCAATGTCGTCAATTTCGGCATCGATGGTCTCGAAATGTGGACATTGGTAGGGAGTATTGGTCCCCGCCAAGTCCGTAAGCTCCACCGGAGCGTTGCCATTAGCGTAAGCTGGGAGATTCCAGCTGCTTGATGGCCAATTTCGACTGGGATCTTGATTGTAATCTGGGCCTCCACAGCTGCTGATTTGGGTCCTTCTTGGGCAATTTGGGCTAGCGCAAGGCATTCCTCTCAAGGCCTCGTTCGCACAGCACCACGGGAGCCTGATGGTTACGTCTCCGGAGGTTGCGGAGTCGTACTGAGGGGCTAGCTGTGGTTGGGACACCAAAGGAACAACATTCAGGTAGCCTCTGCTACCATGAAAGTGCTGCCCTGGGTCGATGTGGGTGCCGGAGGGCTCGGGGCCGGCAAGACCAGTGGGGCAGGCACGCGAGGAGTCTCCCTGGATGTTGTTATTGGGGTTGGAACCAGAGACACGGACACCAACGGAGGCGAGAGCAGCGACAACAGAAGCAAGGTCCATGCTGATTGTGGTCCGGCAGAAAATCCCAGTCTATGAAGAAAATTGAGGGGAATTATTCTAAATACATCTGAGTGTCCAAAACTGTCCGAATGAATTTAAATAATCCATTTATGTAAAATTGTATGGCCGATCTGGGCCGCGAGCGCGCGTCAACGGCAAATGGCGATTCCAGCTAAAATAGCGGAATGCGGCGGATTTACGGGAAATGGACCGCGGAATCAAATCCGGCATATCAGAAATATATAGGAAATATCCTGTGACTGAGCTGCGAGGCGGCGAATCCGCCGAAGCAAAGAAAATGACCAAAATGTAGCCAATCTGGGCAGAATGTCTGAAAATCTGAGCAGATGGGGCTAGCCGCACTTACAATCGCCAGGTCCGTGACGCCAAGGCGCAGAGGAAGGAGTGGGGTGGCGACCACTTGATGAGCACAAAACCTCCTACAAATAACTTGCTGTTTGCGGGCTCCAAGGGCTTCAGCCGTGGCAGTGTCCAGTCAATGCACCGCCCTGTTCGGGACAGAGGAGGCTCTTGCCCCTGACTCATGCAGATCTCTTAAGAAGGGGGGTGACGCGGATGCAGGAGCGCCGCCTGTCCGCCTCGCCCCGCAGGAGAACCGCAGTCGCATTTGACTGCGCTGCGTGACGTAAGGAAAGCCTGTAGTCAGAGATCTGCAGGGATTTTTTCTGTGCATTTCAGATTTTATTATAAAATTTGGGACTTCTGATTATATAAGTGTTCAGCGACAGTCTAAGCTCCAGGAGCGGCATTCGTGCATGGTATATATGAGTACATTCACGCTGCCAGCGTCGTGAGCCTTTCTTTTGTTGTATTTTAGGATGCAAAGAAGGTGAAAAGCTTCGTGCTTCCAGCACGGGGCATGGAGCGGGCAGTGGCTCGTGAATTGACGACTTGAACGCTGAACAGCAGGAGCCGTGGGTATTCTTTTGCCATTTTTTCGTGTCCGCCTGCATGCCTTGTACTCCGTGTCCACAGAGATTGTAGTCCCTCAAGGTGTTACGGGCTTTCGAAACAGTGCAAATACTCGCTTTTTGGAGTTTGAAGGAAACCATGGCAGGGGATTGTGGACAACAAAATCGGGCAAGAAGACTTTCCATGAGCTGGCAAAACTGTCAAGGAGCCGGGTAAACGACATCCTCGAGGGAAAAGGGGCGACCGGTGCAGCCTCCTGCTACACAACCATCACCGGCGGACCGGCTCTTTTTCACCGACGCCTCAGGCGAATCCGCCCTCACGCCCATCACCGGGGGGGCCACCCTGCAGCTAACCCACACCGGGGGACATTACCACATGGACCACCACACGGGCCACACCACCTACGGGGCCTCCTCCCACGGGGAGCTAGGGGCCATGGCCGACGCCATCGCCGAGATCGCGGCCCACCTACCCGCCCACCTCCCGCACATCGTCCGGGTCTGGTTCGTGGTAGACGCCACTGTTGACACACACCTGCTCCTCCGCAAAGCAAGGCAACCACTTCACAAAGCCACCGCGACGAGCCTCGGCACCCAGGCACTGCTGCTCTGGAAAGCCCTTCGCAGGCTTCCCCCCTACGTCCAACTCCACATCGTGAAACAAGAGTCCCACAGACACCAATACGGAAATGGTAAGGTCAACAACCAGGCAGTAGACCAGCGCACAACGCACCTACCATAGGGATGCAGGTTCGAATTCGCACGAATTCGCTCGAATTCGAATTCGCACCGAATTCGCACGAATTCCTGGACCACTCCGAACTCAAATTCGCAACTTCAAATTCGAATCCTCCGTGATTCGCTTGATTGAATCCATAGGCAACTACAATTTACCTTCTAGGTTGCAATTCACCTGCTTACATATGGGTATGCCACTACCCAGTACCATATCGCATAAAAGATTTCCCAAAAGCTTCCGTGGCCTTGCAATTTTTGTTGTTTGTTGTTGCTTGCGTTTACCATGCTGAAACGATTTGACGATTTGACAAAAATAAAGCAAATCAAAACCAAGAATTCCAAAGTTCCTTGCTTCTTTCAAATGCCTTTTGGAAAAGAAGCAGCAACGAAGCATGCAAGATCACCAGTCCACACACAAACCATCACATGTGAACCACTTGTTGCCCTTATTGGGCCTTCATTCATTGCATTCTTGAATTGAATCGTTGGACTTGAAGTAATCTAAGAGAGAGCATACACGGCACCGGCAAAGGTAAGGAGGGTACCGCTGTCAAGGATACGCAAGGGCTACAAGGGGCTATGTACATATCTTATAGGGAGGTTGGAGCAGGTGCGCTGGCTAGGTGCAGCTCCGTGCACGCCATTAGCTCCGTGCACATCGTTGTGGGTGCCCAGGGCCTCACTGCGGCTGCGTCGGGCTGCTCTCGGCTGCTTCTCCTTCCACACACGCCCGACAGTGCGTGGTTGCCAAGGGGCAACACGTTTTGACTGACAAAAGTTAGAAAAAAAAGTCGAAAATCAAAAGTTCGGGACGGGTTTCCCTCCAAACTGGTGGACTTCTGGGGAGAATGGAGGGTACCGCCGTGTTCGGTGGAGCTAGGCGGACACAGCGGTGTGTTCAAAACTCAAAAGTAAATTTTGTTTTGGAAAACGGGTACGCAGGCACGAGACAAGAAAATCAACGGCTCAATCGGAGCGGAATCATCATAGTTCTCATTTTGTCAAGTCAAAAAAATTATTGCATTGCACAGTTCAAAGTTAGTTTTTCATCTGGAGAAAAGACGGCGCACGCGTGATCATTTTGCCGTCGCCTGCGAATTCGCAGCGCGAATTCGCCCCGAATTCGCAGTACTAAGAACTTCAGGCCGAATTCGCAGCGAATTCGCTCTGGGAACGAATTCGCAGCGAATTCGGCGAATTCAAATTGAATTCGCTGCGAATCTGCATCCCTAACCTACCAACCCTCCAGATCCCTGACCTCGGCCGAAACCACACACACCTCCAACACATACCCCCCGTACCCGAGCCCCATCAGACCCCGGACTGGGTACCAGAGGACGCCCCCTATTCCTCCCACGACAGAGCATACCACTACCCCAACCCCATCCAACATCTCGGCCGCGTGCTCGGCGACGCAGACAGCCGGGCGCACATCCAGGAGCTCCAGGACAGACTGCAATGCCCCCTCTACCACTCAGCACTGCGCCCAGCGAACGTCCCAGCCCACCTACAAAAACGACGCATCCAGCTCCTCAGGGAGCAACTACCATTCCTCACCAGGGTCGCAAGATGGCTCGCCCGCAAGCACATCCACGTCCCCGAAGAACACACCCTTTGCCGGTGCGACCACACCACCCCGATAACTGGGAACACTTCAAGAAATGCCCCCTCCATACAGGCAGGGACACGCTAGTGGGCTGGTCCCCGGCGGAAACCCTACGACAACACGAAGGATGGCCAACCCACAGCCACGCACACCAGGCCACCGAACACCTCTTCCGGGATCCCCTGGTCAAAGAAGCCACCATGAGAGGGGCGGTGACACAGGCCCTGCACCGACACCTCACCAAACACACGGAAAGCCCCATTGAGGTAGCAGCGCACCTCCAGCTAGAAGCAGTCCGCAGAGCATCGGCCCAAATGGTACACCGCAAACACCTCCTGTTAACGCACGCGGAGCAACTCACCGACCCCACCGCCAGGGAACACATGCAGCGTCTCATCCATTACCATGCCGTGCATGACCCAGACGTCAGCTAACCCACTCCGCGCCCCGCACACGCCCCCCATCTCCATCCACAGGCCTCCAAGACACCACCACAGCGCCCCGATGCCCATCTCTCACCCAAGAAGCTACCCGGCACCGCCGAGCCCGGCAGAGCCCAACCAGGGCGAACCATACGTCGACGTAGACACGCAAGACCCCGGCAACCCATCCAGCCCACCCCCCCCCGGACCCGGGGCACCCCCCCCTCACACCGGCCACCATCCGCGACCCCGACCTCCTCCGAGCGACCCTCCAAGGTAGGGCCCCGACCACCCCCCTGGGCTGGTACCGCCTACAAGAGGACTGGACCAAGCTCACCGTCAAAGCCCTCCGGGACCTGACCACCCCAGGCAACGGCCTCCACGAGGCCATCGTGGACCTCGTACTCTGGCGAGCCCGCAAACACACCCAGGGCCAGCACGTCTGGATCCCCCCCATCGAGTGGGGCCAGGCCCTGACACATGACACCGACATCAACGTCACACGTCGAGGGACCGTACGCCTACGACGGGCCCCAGCGGAGAAGGACCACCCAGCGGACCCGAACCGCCCGGAGCACTGGGAACAGGCCACCGCACCAACCCGCGAGACCGCCCTCCGCGCCGCCGGCCTCCGCACCCCAGACAACGACCTCCCCCCCCCACCTACAGACAGTGACCACCCCCCGCCAGAGGTCTGCGTTACAGTCCTCGAGCGCGGGCACTACTACGTGATAGCCGCTACGGCTACATCCCCCGGCCCGCAATGGATCGTCAAAGGGACAGACACCATGCTCGCCCAAGGGGCCGCCCCACCAGGGGCAGTAGGGGACCCCACCACCCAGCACAAGGTCCTCAGGGGCGTCCTCCAGCCAGGGGACAAGCCCCCAGCCCGCGCCCTGACCCAAATCACCTCAGGGAAGGCGGGCTACCACCTGGGACTGGCCATGCTCTGCCTGACCCACTGGATCCAGCGCCGCTGCCCAACCACGCGGACCGTGCCCTGGATTTGGGCCATCCCCACTGCCCACACACAAATCGAGGCGGGCCCGGACACGCGGCCAAACCCCCCCCCCCAGACCACAGCAACCCCTCACCTGCGGGTACCAGGCCATCCACAGAGTCCTCAGCCGCGTGGGTCTTAGACCAGAGCTAGCATACCCCCTTCCCACCACTGACCAAGAGGTCCACCAGATACGCAAGCTCGTCTGCGAAATCCTTGCCGTGGCAGCAGAAGACGGCAAGCTTCTCCTCCAAACCGCCCGGCCTACAACAGACCACGCAAGTGCGCCGCGGCGAGCGGACACATACACCGACACAACACACCCCACCGCACAATCCCCGCCCATGCCCCTCCCCTCTCGCTGCTCACCCGGAGACCCACACACGCCCACCATCGCGCGCACCCCCGGGCCCCGCGACACGGGCCTCCCCCAGCCGCCCGAACACCAGCACACGCCCGCCACACACCCACCCGCCGGACACCCCTCACCACCCCCCACACTCGACAACCCGCACACACCCCCCGAGAGGAGCCCCGCGCCCCGCGGCACGCCCACTCCACCCAGTGGCCCGCACACGCCCCCCGCGCACACCCCAGAAGACCCAGGCCCACCCCCCCCGGCCCCTGAATGCAGCCCACGTGAACTGTTCCCCCCCACGGACGCCAACCCACACAACCTCACACATTGCAGGACCGCGGCCCAGCCAAGCCCGGAAGGAGAAGGCCTCAACCCCACGCCTCCCTCCCCCGCCGCTGCTGACCAGATCGGCCCTCCGGGCCGCCAGGTCACGACCGGGCCCCCCCAGCCGCCCGCCCCCCACCTACAGCCCGAGGACATGCCCTCCATCCTCCCCGCCGTGGCCGCAGCAGAAGCCGCCGCCCACAAGCCCGCCCGCATCACAGCCGAACCTGCGTCCACCACCTCCTCCTCATCCTCAGCCTCATCCACCTCCTCCACCTCAACCTCCGACCCCCCCCTCCCCGCCGCCCGCATCCTCAAGGCCACGGCAAAAGCCAAAGCCGCGGCCGCACGCACCGACCCCCCGACCCCCACACAGGCGACTCAGGCACCCTGGCAACGCACCGGGAAGACCCCCGACCCGACATCGGCGCCCTCACACCTCCGGACAGAGGTCCTCCTCAACCTGGAACCGGACCCCAACCCCAAACCCGACCCCAAACTCGAACCGGCACGCAAGCGAACACACACAACACCACAAACGCAACGACACAAACCCAACCAACACCACCCTAACCCAAACCCTAACCCAAGCCAGGACCCCCCACGCACCACAACCCACGCCCCCCTCCCGCCAGGAGCCACCGCCACCGCAGAGGCGGCCACCCAACACGACCCCGTCCAAACCCTCGTCAACATCCCCATCTCCAAGCGCCCCATCATCCATCCCCCACAAACCACCACCACCGCCGGCCAAACCGACCCAGGGACGTGGGACCCCTGGACCACCGTCACCGTCAAGCCCGGCCCCCGACCCGCCCCCCCTGCCCACCACATAGTACAGCCCCAGGGGCTGCGCACGATGCCCGACCCCCGACCCCCACAAGGGGGACCGGAATACCCACAAGGGGTCCAAGGGCCATACCCGCAACACCAACCCCACCACTACCAACGCCACCACCACCAGCGGCCCCACCACCACCACCACCAACACCACCCCCACCACTACCACTGCCCACCAGGCTACCCCACCGGGCCACAACCCCCCGTGCACGAACAGCACCAACGAATGGGATGGCAGCCACCGAGCGCTCCACCCGCATACCCCAACTACCACCAGGGGCCATCCCCCCCGTACCAGCCAGCCCCCCCGTACCAGGAACCGTATCCCCCCGGCCACCACGTCCACGCCGAAGGGGCCCCCCGGGCCCAACCCCGCCAGGGACAGTCACTCGACCCATACCACCAGCCGCTGCCGCCACCACACCCCTACGTGGCGGATCCATGGACAACGGGGAACCTCCCCCCCCCCCCCCAGTACCAGGCGGCACCACGCGAGGCCCCCCAGGACCCGCGGACGCCTCCTGACTGGCCCGACTCGAGCGATGAGGCCCGGTCCCGCAAACGGCGGCGCTCCCGCTCCCCCCCCGCACGGCACACTCGCCCCCGGCGCCCACACTCCCCACACCGCCACCGCGCCTCAACCACCCACTCGCGCCGCTCCCGCTCCCCCAGGCGCCACCACGACCCCCCGGGACCTTGCTCCCGCCGCTCCCGCTCCCCCGGGCGCCACCGCGAGCACCACCGCTGCCCCATGTCCACCTCCCCCTCCCCCCTCCGGCCGTACACGACCTCCACCCCCAGCCCCCGCCACCACCGCTCCCGCTCCCCCCAGCGCCGCCAGGTACGCCACCGCCGCCCCACGTCCACCTCCCCCTCCCCCCACAGGCCCCGCCGCCCATACCCATCCACCAGCCCCAGCCCCCGCCACCACCACTCCCGCTCCCCCAGGCGCCACCAAGCGCGCCACCGCCGCCCCATCTCCGCCCCCCCCCTCCCATTCCCCCCTCCGCCCGTACCCGTCCCTCACCCCCAGCCCCCGCCACCGCCGCTCCCACTCCCCCAGGCACCGCCACCCCCACCACCACCGCAGGTCCCCGTCCTCCCCCCGCCGCTCCAAGACCCCGGGCACGGACCCCTCCCCCCCCCAGGCCCCCGCCCATCTCGCCTGGTGGTCTGCCCCCGCTTTGCAGGAGCTCCGCCGCTGGGTGAAGTGGGCCGGGGGAGCGGGAAGGCAAGATGGGGTGCACATGGTGCACACCTTCAAGGAGATGCGCACCCGCACCCCCGCCGACCCCAACGAGGCCGCCCCGGAGGCCATCATGCCGCAAGCGGCATGGGAGGCCCTCCTCCGCGATGCGGTCCAGGGCCTCCGCCCCCCCTACACCCCCCAGGCCCTCCGCCAATGGCTCCAGGCCACCCACCCCCAGGCCTGGGCCATCGGCGCCCCCTCCCCACCCCGCCACCAGCACACCAGGAAGAGGAAGGACAAGGGCAAGGGGAGGGCAAGAGACAGCAAGGGACACTCAGGCAAGAGGGCACGGAGGGGCCCCAAGTGAGGGCAGGCACCCATAGGGACAGGGCGCCCGAAGAGACACAACATGGGGACAGGAAACCACCCAAGAACCAGGAAGGGGCAGGAGCGGGGACCGAGGCGCCGAGGAAAAGGGCACCACGGCAAACGCCACGACCCACACCCAGGAAGGGCATACCACGACGGGGGGACCAGCGCCGCCCCAAGCCCCACCCAACGCCGCACGACTTCCGGGGGCGCACCCCCAAACACGCACCGCCGAAGCAAGCATCGGACGCCGTACGGATCACACCAGCGCACACCAACGAGCCACCGGAAACCACACGGAGGATGGAGGGCACACCTACACGGGGAGAACGGGCTACACCCACAGAGGAAGCTGCAGGGAACGCCGCCGCGCGGCGCACCACCACGCCCTCACCGCCAGGCGACGACCCCGGCCACCACAAAGGCCACCTCACAGGCACCGGAAGAGGACGAAGGCACGGCCACAGCGACCAGGGCTAGGAACCGGGACCCCCAGAGGACACGGGACCAAGGCACAGGCCCCCAGGGAGGGCAACCCAACGGATGCCTACCAGACCCACCAGCCCGAGCGGCACGCCCAGGCCCCCACAGCACGGACCCAGCGAGACACCCACACCTAACCGCACCCCCCAGCCACCAGCCAGCCACACTCCGGTCCGCACTCCGCACCACAATGCAGGCCAGGCTGACCTCCACTGACCCGGCACGGCACAACGCGAGACCACGGCACACCGCACCACAGCGCGCCACAGTGCAACGCGCCACAGCAGGACGCGATGCGACGCGGCACAGAGCGGCACAACACGGCACGACTGACCCTAACCTGAAGGACTAACCGAAGCAAGCCACCGCACACCCCACACCAGGGCGCCACACACCGGCACCGCAGGCCACACACGGGGCCACCGCGCGCCCGGCAACAACGGTGGCGGACCACCCAGAAGGTTAAAACCGGCACCGCAGAGGAGAAGGAACACGGACAACCCCAGCCCCCTAACCCAAAGCCACACGCAGCCGCCTGGCGCAGCCGCCCAGCAGGCAGAGCCAGGACCTAACCCGGCAGGAAGGGGCGCCGAGCCCGACGTGTACATAGCCCGCCCGACCCATGGGGCCGGAACATGGCCAAGCAGAACGAAACCGCCAACAGCAGCCCGGAAGACCACACTGAATGCGGGCCAGTGCGTGCGCCAGCCCAGGGAAGGCAGAGGGAGGAACAGGCAGGCCCCCCCCCAAAAAAAACAAAAACAGGCGGGGGAGGGGGGGGGGGGCGAGAGAACAGCCCACAGCCACCAAATCGCCCGCCAACACCCCAAGAGGCGGCCAAACCCCCCACCCAGAAGGCACCGAAGCCAGGACCCCCAAAGAGGCACAGGGGGACCACCCAGCCAAAACCGGCAACACCAAGCCAGGAACAGCGGCCCACCGGGAAAAGGGACACGGAAACATGCAGACACACACCACGCGGGAAAAAAAAAAAAGAGCCAGCAGCCCAGCCCGAAAAAAAGGGGATGGGGGGACAGGGACCACAAGGCCCAGGCCAGGGACAGCCAGCAACCGACACCACAAAGCCCAACCAAGACAGGCAAAAAAAAAAAGAAAAGCGCAAAAAACACAACCCGACAACCCAACCAAGAAGGGCGGGGCACAGCCGAGACCCGGGCACAGCACGCACGCCCACACACCGCACCCCAGCCAGGAAAGGCGGGGAACAAGCGGGGCGCGCGCACAAACATGCACCCCCGCACAGCAACCCCAACCAGGAGGTGCGGGAGACCACGCGGGACGAGCGCACGAGCACACACACACCCCAACACCCCCTCAAGGAGAGGCGGGGCGCAGCCGAAACCGAAACCCCAGCACGCACACCGCACACCGCACACCGGAACCGGAAGCGGCGGGGGGCAAGCGGAGCGCGCACGCAACCACACACGTCCCATAAGCAGGCCAAAACCTAAGCCCAACCACGATCACCACAAACAGCCGGCAAACGAGGGACAAGACCACAAACCATGCCCAAACACACCCACCCAAGACCCCAGCCAGGACTAAACCCACACCCAACCGCAACCCGGACCCAAACACAAACGCCGCACAACAGTAGGAAACCCAGTGTCAACAGCCCGGGCACTGAGGCAGCCCGTGCCATGCAGCTGACCCGGCCAAACGAGATCTGGAGACCGGGGGTAAGGCTGCATCCTAAGGCCTGCGCTGCTTTGGGACTCGAGGCGGAGCGTGCGACACCCAAGCGCCTCAGAACCCTAGTACCAAGAACGTGCATGCATGCCTTGGGAACGGGATACGCCAGGAAGTCCGGTGAACCTCTAGGGTTCCGCCCAAAGGAGGGGACGTGCGCAAGCACGGGGGCACACCCTCCCGGCGAGACAAGCACGTCACGCCGGCGGCGATCAGCCCTCCCGGTGTTGCCCGGGGCCGCTTTGTTGGGGGCCAACAGTCAAGTCTAGCGGGATGTAAGCCGCCTCCCCTCTTCACGCGCGGAGCCTCTTCCTGTTTGTCACAGGGGCGACGCCAGGGGGAACCATGGGGCGCCTCTCCACGACCGAGTGCACCTACCTACCTACCTTCGAAATAAATTCGAAATCATGCATATTCGAGTGGGACATATTTGAAATAGGGTCTATGCCCCTTTGTCGAATTTTTTTTGGCTTAGTTTCCCATCCCAAAATAATTTGGGGGGAGTGACACCTGAAGAAATGCTAAAAATGGCCAAAAATGTCAAAAATGGCCAAAACAAATCCCAAAGATATGTACAATTGAGTTCGAAATAAATTTGAAATCATGCATATTCGAGTGGGGCATATTCGAAATAGGGTGTGTGCCCCTTTGTCGATTTTATTTGGGCTTAGTTTCCCAACCCAAAAGAATTTGGGGGAAGTGACACATGAAGAAGTGTCAAAAATGGCCAAATATGTCAAAAATGGCCAAAACAAAGCCCAAAAAAGTATGCAATAAATTTCGAAGAAAATTCAAACTCAAACATATTTGAGTCGAGTGACTCTCAAATAGGGTGGGTGTACACACTTCATAATTATTCAAAGCCTACACACCCTGGTGTGTGACCTGGGGGTACACACACAATGTGCACACATGCAAAATGGCCAAAAGGGCAAAAATAGGCCAACAAAAAGCATCAAAATGTGTGGGAGAGAGGTCAAAATAAATTCGAACTCATGCAAATTCGAGTCGAGCGACCGCCAAATAGGGTGGGGGTGTAGGAAAATATTTTTTTCGAACTCAACAACCTCACCTGTAGCACTTGGGGGAACATGCATAATGTGCACACATGCAAACTGGCCACAAATGTCAAAAATAGGCCAACAAAAAGAATAAAAATGTGTGCCATAGAGGTCGAAATAAATTTGAACTCATGCAAATTTGAGTCGAGCGCCCTTGAAATAGGGTGTAGGTTCAGGAAAATAATTTTTTCGAATTAAATAGTTCGCCCACTATGGATTAGGGGAATTGCAAGAAATGAACAAGTGGAGTGATAACCTTCACCACACCCATGTAGTCTTGGTAAAGAGCAAGAAGTCGTCGTCATAGAGGTCGAAATAAATTCCAACTCATGTAAATTCGAGTCGAGCGACCTTCAAATAGGGTGTGGATGACCTTCAAGAATTTTTTCGAATTGAATATTTCGCCAAGAATGGATTGGGGGAAGTGCAAGAAGGAGCGATAACCTTCACCAAACCAATGTTGTCTTGGCAAAGAGCAAGAAGTCAATTCCATCCATCTCCACCATAAGATAAGTATAAGATTGTAAGGATCTTCCATGTTGGTCAAGTCAAATGACTTTCTCCCAATGATATTTTGAAAGTTTTGAACTCAAAATCCAAAAGTTCCAACTTGCCAATGACCAAGGATGTCTATTCTTTAGCGTGGTACATGGACGGACACCACAAACCGCAATCAAAGTAAATGCACAATGACAAAGGCGAGCAAAGACACTTTCCACACTTGGTCTTGATCCTTGTTGAAGTTCTCTCACATATAGTATCACATAACATTCGAACAATGAACCTTACATAATGTCATCTTATACTTATCTATGAAATAGATAAGTAAACATACAAACAAGAGCACAACAAATAGACACTCGGTTTTTTACTAATACCAAAGTGACACAATTGAGTACTCTACACCACGAGCAACGCTACGGCGACAAAGATTCGTGTGTGTTGGACCTCTAACATGTGTGAACGGCAAAATCAGCCCCTCACACCAAACCAAGAGCGCCAATCAAATTGTATGGGTCTAAAACCACAGAAATCCACGATCCCGTAAATTCAGACCCAAAGAAATCAGAATTGGAAAAACAAAACTCAGTAGGCTGACGCCCGATCGCGATTTATGTCGCGCGCACACCAGACCAGAAAAGGAGTAATTCAGCACCCCTAGGTTCTACTGCATCCCACCCCAAGGGTATGTTGTGTGTGTGGGGGGCTTGGATCGGTCTTGGGACCGATGCCGGGGGGGGTAACCAAAAGGGGGAAAGCCAACCCTATTGCATTTCCCTGTCCGGGCTTGGAGGGAAGAAGTGCACAGTATGCGTGCACAGCGTGTATGTCGCTGAAGTCGGACTGCACTCGCCGCTCACGGCGGAGTTGCAGTTTGTTGTTTGTTTGTGATCTGCGCAGCATATTTTAGCGCTGCAAGGGACTGCACCAATCACCCTCACCTGCCCACCTGCAAAGCAAAGGCCAATGACTTGGGTTTGCGGCTGAGGAACCAAGACTACCTCCACGTATTATACGCTTCTCAGGTAGCCCTATAATACACTGTCCTCAAACCCAAGTACAAGCAAGCAAGCTTAAGGAACTCCACCCGTTCTCTTAAAGAACGTGGGGTCGAGTCCTCGGGTAACCTAAACAAGAGTTATGCCGTGCGCAACACGCGTGGCCTACCCTTTAATGCGTCATATGCATGCACAGGTATGCACAGGTTTACCAGTTCCACTTTCTCTCTCCTAATTTTAACCATCACAACCAACCACAGCGTGACTCAACCAGGAGGTGAGCTCCTCCTGGGCTTACCTACCTTACTCACCACGCATCATGTGAATGCCCAAGATGACACGAGCGCAAAACAACCCTAAGCGATTCATGCATTGTGTGTCATGCATGCTCTTTGGACTTTGTTTCCTGCAGAGAAAGGAGAGAGAGTGGCGCACTGCACAGCGCAAAACAAGCCTAAGTGTTTTAAGCAACCCTATTTTAGCGCTACGGCAACACGGAACACGAGCAAGCACTTTCTTTTCTTACCTGTGAAGAGAGGACAAGGGTGGATTGGGACACAGGGAAAGCGACACAGCGTGTGAATGCCTGAATTAGGCACATGCATCGTGAGCACAGCGCATATTCTAACCCTACGTGCGCCCTGCGCGCTCCATTCGCTTCGCATACCTTGCATTTCTGTTTTGACCTGTGCAGAGCAAAGGAAGTGAGCGGCCGAACCCCCAACAAACACAGCGGTGACAACCCTAACGTTTTAACGAAGCAACCAACACGAACGCAATGCATGCGTGTGAAGTGACACTGACATACCTGAGAGGTGGGTTGTCCACCTGCTCTGTGGTGTGGGTTCATTTTCAATGCTTTTTCCCAAAGTGTATAAAAATTTTGATGCAACTGTACAAACATTTCTTTTACAGCTTTAAAAACTACGGCTCATACCTTCCTTTTCTGGAGCCGTTACGCTTGCGCAATTCTTTTTCTGGAGTCCGCTTCTGTTGCGCTTGTCTGCGACTTTAGGTTTTAGTCTAAAAATGACGATTTCTAACGTATTTTCGTCAAGTTTTAGCGATTTGACTTCTTAAATCGCTAAGCCTTTCGCTAAACCACAGGATTCACTCCCTGCTGGTTCCATTTTCTATTTTTTTCAGCTCCTGGAGATTTGTGTCCTCCATTGGGAGTATTGCTCCGCCCTGGCCCTTGGTCAGGACGTTTACTGAAACGCTGTTTATATGGCGATAGCCGTCTGCATTAGAGCGTTCGACTGTACCCTAGTGGGCAAGCATGTGTGCTCTAGGGAGGGAGTCCTGGGTTCAAACCCCACTAACCCGAAATTTATACCAAACCTTTTCGTCGCACGTTGGCGACTTTTGAGGAATGCCCCATCGAGAGGACATGATTCACGGTACATTAAACTGTTTTTCAAGGGTACCTACAGTGTGATAGGCTTCTATGAACTGATGGGAATGTTTTTGGTAGGTGTAATGCATTTTCTGAGGAAATCGTGGGAAATTTGAGCCTTTTTCCTTGGTCCTACTAGCTTGATCAACTCGTACTCCAGGGGGGAGTAAGAAAAAGTCACTGCCATGTCTTTCTTGGAGGGCTTGATCCAGGCCGAACCCCCCTTAAAACCCTTTTGTGGATGCCAAGACTTACTTAAGTATTTTTATCTCTCTTTTGAAGCTTAAAGTACACTTTCTCAAAGTAACTAGGGTTATAACCCTAGCCCCCCCCATGAAGTTCACCCCTACCACTCAACTGAGCGGAGGTATCTTCCTTCATGGAGGTTATACCGAAATAAAATAGGCACTTCATGCCTAAGGCCTTGGAGGTTAAGCCTAGTGGTCTCCCACCCCAAGACCCCTATACTCAATTGTTTCTACCACTTATCGTGGTTCTACCTTTTAACTGTTTCTGAATTCAGTTGCTTGGCCAAGTCATATTCTGTGTCTGGCCTAACTCCTATGCCCCATATTCCTAACCAGCTCCATTTCACCCAAAAGAGTGCACATGAAGTGCTTGATGCTAACTTGGAGGCTAGAGTCAGGCCAGTTTTCACTCAAAATCATTTGTTTTATCCATTGGTGATTGAATCTTTGTATTTAAGCCTGCTTTGTCTATCTGCAGCCCTTCTGTGTTACACTGGATTTCAAACTATTCATTGATTCGATCCACATCCTGTTCTTGCTCTACTTGCTGCTTTGGTTTGGGTTTTCAACATCAAAACCTGCAGGACTTCATCAAAATCTATAGGGCACTAATCAAGGACATCTTTCTCTTTGCGGCGCTATTTTACGCAATTTTGCGCGGTCTCATCTGGCGATTTACGGGATCGCCAGATGGATCTCGATTATTTTTACAATGTTCGAAATAATGTTTCTTTGATTATAAATCGTCATTTCCTGATAACATTATTTGCCTGGCAATCCTGTGCCGCGACAGTGGGTGTCTAACTGGTCCCTTTACCTTATTTATGTTTCAAAAGAAATTGAGTGAAAGTGTCATGTATTGAGATCACAATGGAAAACATTAAAGTTTCAAAAAAAGTAATTAAATCACGTGTATTTTGGGTCTATACAAAACGTTCACATATGTGATATGCGAAAGACCGAAACAAGAGCACATGGACAACCACCAAATGTACGAATCAAACCAAAAAGGATACAATATATATATTGCAAAGATACGAACCAGTATTGCTTGCAATCATGCAAAGTTTCTTTCCTTGATATTCATCTTTTGTAAGGGATACCAAACAAAAACGTATGATAAGCCGTTCATTTTTTTGTTTTACAATTCATTGCTTTGAATGGCCTAATTTTGCGAATCGACACTGATAATTGTTGAAATTTACAAAGTGTATGTCTTGGGTTATATGGCACAAAGAAATGCTTTTTAGAATAGTGAATATACTTACCTCGACCGGAACAACTTCCTATATCTAACGATCATTATAACGCTCCGATAGACGGAGAAAAAAAAGCTTATGTCTAGTGGAATCGTATAGGGATAACTTAGACGTGTAGAAGACCATTCAAAGAGAACATTTTTGACGGGTGTACAACGGTATAATGTTCGAATAGACGTAAGCAAACATATATCCTATAATTGAACTGAGTGAATATTTCCAAAAATTTTCCCAAAGCGGGGTTGATAGTGTGCCATGGGCCTACACATTTTCTTTTTAGTAGCACTGTGACCCCTGGTACCTGCCACCGTTTAATTCTTGGCCCGTCAATGGTACAAACAACGGTCACTAGACCAGGGCATCTTCCAACGTTACTGCATGTTCAAAACCTGATTGGGCCATTCGTTCCATCTTGCCTTGTTGCAGCTGTGGGTGTAGAGGGTAGAAATGCAAGTGGTAAATGTACATTTTTGAATGCTAGCACCAATCTCCATGCTTTGGCACGTACTCGCAGGATATGCCCCCCTAGCGCCTCTGATTGCTTCATGGGGTTGCGGGCAAGCTTTGTCTGCGGAGGTTGTCTCACGGATGCCCTACATGAAAGCAAGGTTCCGAACGATTGCAACATGCAGTGCCTTTTACCACCTTAAGAATTGCATGGCATGTGCATTGTTGTCAACATAAAGCTACTCTTTGGCGTCTCGACGGCTAAGAACAACGCCATTGTCATCGGACCATTGATTCATGGTCTCAATGGCCAACGATCACACCTACCAATGGGGCCCATTCTTCTTTAGACTTGGTGGCGGCCGTCAGGCCTTTGCCATCAACATCTTCTTTCTCTGACTCTGACTGACTTGAGCTCGCATTGCAAATGTCTCCGTACTCGTCTACCGCAACTGGTCATGAGAGCACGCTGGTACTTTTTGTGTAGTTTGCTTGTCGGAGCCGCATTAAGAGGTGTTGAGAGGGAAGGGACTTTCGAAGCCCAATTTCCATGTTCGACCGCCACGACCGCATTTGGAATGAAGTCATCTGTCCCATTAGCTGGTCCTGTTGAGTTCGCCTACACAAATGCTCTTCAAAATGACCACCATGACGGAGTGAACTTGATAGACGGCATTGTGTTTTCTGGTGCAAATCGAGAGCCAGCCTTCTTTGCTCGAAAAGTGCCAGACACCGCGGAAATGCGCTCTGGCGCTGTGATAATCTTGGCTTGATGCCGAAAACATTTTACATGAGGGACAAGCCTCAAATCTGAAAAGAAAATCGCCTGTTGGACTTTTGGCGATTTGACGCCGCGGCCAATGTATTTGTAGAATTTAGCAAAGTGCCAAGATTTTGCTGAAATTTCTTGACACCTTTCCTGCACGTGCACGTCGTGATGTTTTGATATTTGCTTTCTTCGTTGGTTTTTGCCAGTGGAGAAGGCAATTATTGTGTCAGCTAAGAAGGCCCTAAGTAAGAAAAAGTGCTTTTCCAATGCTTTAGGGTATACTTTAGTTGTATTAGAGGTGCTCTAAGCACACAGGGATTTCTATCTTAGTATTGGCCCAACCAAAAGGGATGATAACACATTTTGACCTATGGAACCAAACACTAAATTAGGATGTGGTGTGGACCCCTTTATCCCCAAGCTATAGGCACTAAAACTTCTTTTCCTGGGTTGCTGAGGCACTGATATACTGAAGGCAGAGCCTATGAATTTATCTATGTTTTCTCATGAATTCTTAGCTATCCTAGTGGTATGCACCCTAGGGGGCTGGGGCACCTCTTCTTGAGAGGTCCTGGGTTCAATACCGAGTCAGCCTAGCTAAGTAGGAATATCCCATCTGACATGGCAGTGACCTCATCGCCACATGCCATGCCACCTCAGCACCTATGGGACCCAAAAACAAAGAGTGCACATCTCAAGATGGCACTGTGGATGAGAGTGAGCCCTTGGGGCAGTTTTCCAATCAGTTTTTATTTCATCCTGAGTTGCAATGTATGCTAATTGCTGTGGTCTATTGTTGATAGTTTTCTTTATCTAACTCTTTGTGACTGCAGCCCTTCATGCTTTGATCCTGATTTTCTTCTACTTGCTTATCTCTGGCTTGGGTTATCCTGGATTGGTTGTATTTCAGCAAATAAAACATTTTCCTCATCAAAAACGAGCAGCAGGAAACCCTACACCAGCAGCAAGCAGCAGGAGAGGCACAACAAACACACAGTGTTGAAATCACTATAAAACCTTTTGGTAGCAAGAGGCAGACTGTCTCTGCGTACCGGCAGCAACCCCGTGCCGTACATCCAGTGCGCCGAGATCAGTCATATATAAGCAAGAAGGGCGAACGAATATGGACACCAAGAAAGAGGTCACCGACGTGAAGACGGCACCTGAGGCACCAGCAATGCCAGCACCTGGTGAACCCGGACCTGGACCTAGCGCTGTACCTTCGGAGCCCTTACATGGGCCAGTGGACGTGGCGGAGGATTCAATGGAAGGACTTCAGTCGGCCTTCCGGGCCCTCTCAGTCGAGGAGGTGGACACCCATCCTGTGAAGAGAAAGAGAGAGAGAGAGAGAAGGACGCTGGAGAAAGCATAGCAGACGAAGGAGCAGACCAAGGGCACGACCCGACGAATGATCCTACCTTCGAGGGCGCACCAAGCACTTCTGGACTCCACGCATCACCCTCTCCTATAACCACCAAACTCCCAACTCCAGACCCAGCCGCTGCAACATCCACACCCATAACCAACCCGCCTATGGCTGAGGGCATAGGCTTTACTGGTATGCCTACCTACCCTGCCTATGGTGTGAACCCACCTACCACTGCGTTTCCAGAGGCAACTACTACCAGTGAGCCGGTGACCTCCAGTTCTGCGCCGCGATGGTATGCGGCTGACTATCACCATCCTCTACCCGCTACGGGAGCCTATGTGGATGTTCCTGGGTATGCAACCCTGAGTGGGTTGAGGAGAGGACCTGAGTCATGTGGGAGCAGGAGTAGAGGATCGGGGAGATCCTCCAACAGGTCCCTGACGCGGTCGGAGATCAATGAGGTGCTCCGAGGAGCCACCTCTAAAATTGTTGGCGACCTCACTCAAGAGATTCGAGGTAAACTGGAGCCCCTGATACCGCCCCAAGCGTCACCTACAACGGTGGGATTGTCACCCCATCGAGTACAGGCGAACCACCTGGTGGCAGGGCTGACAAACACCCTGGGGAGCCTGAGGAGCCGACCGATGCCGACCCCTGCTGTGATACCTAGAAGCCCTTTCGTGCCGAGGACCGCCCAGCCACCCTACAGTCACGTGGAGAATTCTACGAGAGCCGAGCTGGACCGGCTGGGGCTGACAGCCCTTAGGGCAATGGTGGATGTGGAGCCCTACGGCTCCAGTGACCTAGGCGGAGATCCCTCCGATGATGAACCGCCGTCGATGATTTCTGCTTCGCCCTCGGAGGACGACGACCCGGAGGACCCCGAGGACCCAAGTGGGAAGAAGAAGAAGAAGAAGAAGAAGAAGACTCGACGCCCTGGGGGACGCAGGTCTCAGGAGGCTAAGGCTATTGCCACCTCCAAGATCGTGGTGAACCTGCCTGAGTTCACAGGCAAGGACCTCAGCGAGTTCGCTGAGAATTTTGGCCGGTTTCTCCGATTGACCGGCCAAACCCACGCTAGTGGATGGGTCAAGTGCGATCTGCTCCTGCAGTGTTGCAAGACCAAGTACCTGGAGAAGCAGGTCAAACAGATTGTGACTAAGTCCGCCACCTTTGCCGATGTGTTGGTTGCCTTGGAGAGGCAGTACCCGACCTATGAAACCGACCTCTCCATCAGGGCCGAGATCCAGAACCTGCCCATGCTGCCCAACAACCCCAAACCTGGCAGGGTCTCTGAGCTATTCGCTGACTTGGATCACTGGGCTGGACGATTGACGCCCGGTTCCTACAGCAGCGACGACCTGCTTTTCTGGTTGGTGGCTAAGCTCCCTCGAGAGCTGTGGGACGAGTGCCGTTCAACCGCAGAGCGCAAGGCTAGAGCCCTCCTCTACGAGGATCTATGTGTAGTACTCCTGGAGCTGGCGCTGGAGAAAGAAAGCGACCAGCACCTGAACAACTACCGTCCTGGAGATGGAGGCTCTGGAAGCCATGCCAAAGGGTACCAAGGATCCAGACCTGGGCAGGGGACTACCCCCAAACACGCCCGTATCATGGAAAACGTCAAGGAGCTCTTCTCGTGTGATACCAGAGACGAGCAGGGCCACCTGCAGCATGCCTCTGACTGCGAGCAGCGAGACTGCTTCATAGTCCAAGGGAAGCAGCAGGAGACCAACACCGGCGCCAAGGCGAAGCTGCCGGATCACTACAGGTGTACTATCACCTGTGCCTTCTGTGGGAAGAGGAAGCATTACGAGGATGAGTGCTACCACAAGCAGCGCCTGTCGGCGAAGCTGAAGGGTGAGGATCCTGGCAAAGGCTCTGGCAAAGGTGGAGGCAAAGGCAAAGGCAACAACTCCGGCAAGGGCAAGTCGAAAGGACGTGGACAAGGGCAAGACAAAAGTCAAGGTGGACGAGGAGGAGGCGCTAACCGCCAGCCAGACAAGGACAACAAGAACACGGACAAGAACGGAGGCAACCCTAACCCTAATACAGGGGGGAACTCCGAGCCCTCTGGAGGGCAGTCTGGTCCCACCACACGCTCGCAGACGCAGGCCCAGCGAGAACAAGGAGCCAAGGGTGAGCATGAAGGTGGTGATGACGGCAACGCTAAGAAGAGGAGCCGTTTCATGAGGATGGCCCGCAAATTGCGGAACAAGGGGTTCCAGGTGACCTGTCCCGCGGAGTTCTGACGGGGACGCTCCGGTGGGGCCCAGGACCTGGTGTTTTGGGTACGTATCCGAATAGGGGGACGTGAATACCTGGGGGTATTGGATACTGGCGCCACCATATCTATAGTGGCCAAATTTTACCTTGTGGGAGCCTGAAGAACACCATGACCACCGCGGCTATACGAATGGGGGATGGACATGTGGTGCACAGCTGCGGGGACTGTGAAGTGGGGGTACCTATGGGCTCCCGGACTATCGCCCAGTGGTTCTATGTGATGGACACTGAGGCCTTCGACTTTGTATGTGGGACTGACTTCTTCGTGCAGCACTCCCAGATACAATCCCTGACGCTGCAAGCGCCCTAACTCCTCTACGTGGACCACGGCAGTGGCAGAGAGTCTGTGCCACTGGAGCAGTTGGAACATACCTCGAGCTACCTGAGGGTATCGAAGGAGGAGCCCTCGAACATGAATGCGGGCTCCAAAACTGAGGACTATCAACTATTCGGGGAAGTCCTAGACCAAGGTCTGAAGGAGTTGGGTTACTCTAGAGAAGACCTGAGGGTGGAGTTGTTCGCCAGCGACAAGCAGCATGTACTTGACGTTTACTGCAGCAAGGGGAAGAACTGCAGCTACAAATTTTACTGGCCCTCTTTCGGGATGGCCTACAGGAACCCCAGGTTCAGTGAACTGGGGAAGGTCACGACCAAGGTGGCCTTGGAACGTTCCCGTATGGTCCTGTGTTCCCCCGATCGGGGAGCCCATGGGGGCAACGAGTACTGGCGAAACCTCCTTGACAGGCTGACGATCAGCTCTGTTCGTTTACCTGATGAGGCCATCTACGTGCCTCTGGGGCGTAAGACGCCTATTGGGAAACCCGGATGGGGGAGTATGCTCAGCGTGGTGGACGGAGGTCTTACCTCCATCCCCTGGGAGGATCTGGACCCGACTCTGGTCCAGGCTATACAACGAGAAAGCGATGGACTCGCCTTGGCTGACTTGAAGGATCGACTACGACCTCAAGATGCTATTGAGACTACACCCGGAGGAGATGAATACGTCGTGACTAACACCAACGCCCCCAACTCTCCCTGCCATGTACCTGTTCCTGATGGAGTCTCTGAGTGTGGACTATCCCAGCTACCTAGCTCTATCAACTCAGATGACGAAACTGAGCACGACGCCTTCTTCGTGCAGACCTGTGTGGAGGAAGTGGAGAACGCCGAGTACGTCGCCCCACTGAACTCCCATGAGGGTGGAAGACCCCGTGGACGAAGAGCTGGACCCTCGATCCAGGCTAAGGGAGTATGTGGACTCCAAGAGGAAGTTGGTGGCGAAAAAGCTATGCTACGCGAAGCCTACCCGCAGCTCATGGCCACTGAAGCAAGGACGTATGGGAGATCTATCCCAATTGAAGGAGGACCTCGAACAGAAGATCACCACCTGGCAAAGGGAGGTAGATCTTAAGCTCATGAAGAGCGTATGTGGCGCCCATGTGAGGACCCCAGAGGAGGACGACCTCTCGGAGGAATGTGTATGTGAACCCCCTCGAGCGTGCCTATGTTGCCATCGTCCATCGGAGATGGTTGAACAAGACCTACTATTGAAGCGGTACCCAGAACCCCATGGCCAGGTTACGGCATACAACCGGTCTCCGGTCCACTAACCCCATGCACGGCGTGTTCCGTGCCGTGAAGCCCCGCATCGGCAACCGATGCACCGCCAGCGGAGATTTGTGTATCAGAATATCAGGAATCAACAGGGTTTTATTTTCATATTGTTTCCGTCAATTTTTACGCTTCCGTTCCGATACTCACTGTTTTGACTGCTGGCGGTTGGTTCGCGACTTTACCGTAACCGCCAGTTTAACTGTTTATAATGGAAATTTTAACGTTATCCGTCACGAAGGCTCCAAAGTCGCCAGGAACTGCATGGATGCTTCCGCAATTTTCATAATTAATACTCGCAACCTTAATCCGAATTTTTCAGGATGTCGAAATCGGATTTTCGACTTCGACATCCCCGCACTTGATTTGACCTCTTTCGAGTGGACCTACGTGCTTCCGTATGCACGAATCAACTTCCCTTTTATCCTGCCCTCCATTTGTCTTAAAGATATGGGCAAAACAAAGTTGATTCGTGAGGCCACTTGTGAAGGTCATATCTCGTGCCGCTTGCGAGTATTGACGATAAGGAAACGTGGGATGTATTCACAATACTCCCGACGTAATTTAGGAAGCTTCATATGCCTTGCGTTTCTACACATGCGCGCTAGTGTAATGGATCATGGTCAAGAGGGTAGAGTTTGCGTTATAACTCTATGACCATGATATTGCGTGCGTTAAGATAACTTTCGAGTGTAGCGCGCAAGTGTTGGTGTTGCATAGGAACTCTCCTTGAGTTCCTATGAGCGATTGACACAAAGTTATGCCCTTGGAGGGGCATGACATATCGTGGTGGGAGCTACATTTTTGGGCAATATTTGGTATGTGCCATGTGTTGTGTTGCGTGCCCATTTGGCGGGCCCATTGCTCCAAGACAAGCCCGCCAATGGACCTCATATTGTGCAAGCCCCTTCTCCGTACTCCCTACGGTCAATTGCAAGCCTAACCTTCGTGAAGGGAAGCTTGTGTGGTGATCCCGAAGCGATGCGTTGGGAGCAAGGTGTGTATTTTACATTTTTCCATATTTTCATGTGCCCACTTGGGAAGCAGCGCTCGTAACCTTTCAAGGCGCCCCAAGTGGAGCACATACGTGGGATCGAAGGTCATTGGTGTCAAGTCATTGTGTTTAGAAGGATTAAGTGATTGCACGATCCAAGCCAAAGATATTATAATATAATTGTGTGCCTTTTAAGGCACTTTGGTTTGTCTTTGTGCCAATTTTGCCATTTTTGGTTCGTCATGATGTCAAGTGGCGACCGTACATCTCAACGTTGCGCTCAATTGACATCATGACCCAAGTATGTTATGAGGGTACATACTTCGGTAGCCAACATATCTTGGACCCGGCGAATAGCTCCTCTTAGGCTTGGCATACCGTGGCCGCCATGTTGGCGATTTGGGACTATCCCAAATCATGGGCTCACATGGCGACCCTGCCATTCCCAATACCGGAGGAGTTGGGCGACGCCCCAAAGATATGTTGGACATATATGACTTGATACCAATCCTATGGCACACTCCGGTCCGAGTCGGGCATGTGCCTCATTTGCCCTAACCATGAGTGTGCGCAATTTTGGCCATTTTGAGCATATTTCCACTTTTGCTGCCCGCCGTGCACTATGTTCTAACCCTCGTGCACGCCGGACGCATGGACCAATGGACCATATATGACATGGGTGTTATGGGCAATGGTCCCCATGGTCCACACACCACGTGGGCGAAGCGGAGCTGCCTTCGTTAAGGCGCTAGGCCAAATTGAGTATGGGCAATTTTGCCAATTTTGCATTTGTGGACCCAATTGGGATCGTCACCACGCCAAGTAGCATGGAGATCTTTGAGAGCCAAGGGCATGGGAGTCTCCGTTGGACTCCCGGTGGATCGCGTATGGAATGCCGGATCCGATCTCCAAGCCGGCGTGGAGATATACTATTGGGAACACACTGAATTTTGGCTCATTTCAAGCAGCCAAAATGACCCAATTTTGGGACCCCAATTTCCCCCTTCCGTGTGGTCAATTGGCGGCCCCATTTCTCTAAGCCCATAGGGAGCCCGGACCTAAATCCAAGTTGCACACTCAGATATAAGTCCTAGGTCCTGCCTCCTACCCTGTGAGCCATTGGCCTCACCTTGGCCGAGCGAGCCGCGCGTGGGAATGACGCCAATTTTGGTGATTTTGGCATCATGACCCCACTTGACTCATCCGTGTTGCCCTGATGCCGGGACCTCAGAGGGAACCAGGTTGGGTGAGGGCTCCAGGGAGTTCGTGCTCGAAGGGCATAGGGTCAGTTGCCTCGTCCCTACCTCTGGCGGGTCCGGACGAGGGGTCAATTTTGGAGTTTTTCAAGCCAATTTCAGTTTGGGCTGAAACAGCCCATTTTCAGCTACCAACTCCTGGGTGATAATGGCGGGGCCATATCTCTGGCTCAGAGAGGAGTTGGGACCTGCCGTTAAGGGAGCATAGGGAGCCACTGTCGGTTGGCCTTGGAGCCCATTGGCTCCCAGGAACTCGCCTGTGGCTGTGCGGGACACCTCTCCCATTGGCAGGGTTTCAGGGTCCGGACTGAGCAGGGCATGGGTTGTGTTTGAGCCCCCGCCCCTATCAGCCACTGAGAGGGTCGGACCTGGGATTGGGATATGAGTTGGGACTGAGTGTCTATTGTCCCTTGATGCCCTTACCCCAGTCCAGTCTTAACCCCATGTGTACATATCCTGATGTGTTGCTGTACATACTTTCGTTCCCTCTTTGCAGAGTGGCAAGGATTCTGAAACGCTTTGTCACATGACACAGGCGTATTGATGCCCTTGTGAGCGTAGTGCCTTGCCTGCCTGCTCACTTGTGCGTGTCACCGCAGCGTCCCGTGGCCGGCCCCCCACGGGAACGCGTCAAAAGCGTTTCACCGCCGCGGGGTTACCCAACCCTCGCGTGCCACTCGGGGCCACAGACCCCGAGCAGCGCGTCGCAGCAGCGCGGCGCAGCTCGCAGCTCGCAGCGCAGCGCAGCGTCTTGCAGCGCAGCGCAGCAGCTCGCAGCGCCACTCAGCGACAGCGCCGAGTTCGTCACGGAGCCCGCAGCGCCGTCCAGAACATCGTCCTGACCGCGCAGCGCCCGTGGAAGAGGTGCACAGACCAGGACTCCTGCATCAGCCCCATCGGCCGACCCGGAGTCCCAACGGCCGACCAGTAAGGCCGCGTCAACCACCTCCACAACCACCGGCTGACCAGCACCAGCCGCACTTCCAATCCAGTGCTGCAGCACCCTCCCCAACAACCACAACCAGTTCGTTGAGGTGAACGAGTGCACATCAAGGACTTCAAGATCATCTACGCCCCCGCTGCCATGGTGAATTGGCAGGAAGCGGGCAGGACGTGGCCGCGGCCCCACCCCCATGCAGCACGCCTGCTGCGTGGGTTGGTTTGGGACCAGCATTACCGCCACAGCAACCCCCAGTGCGAAGGGGGCATGCCCAGGAGCTTCGAGCTCCGCACGGACATCGCCCCCGACCGCCTGCAGGCCGTGGAGGACTGGCTGCGGGCGGAGGGGTACAAGTACCGCCACCAGCAGAGGCGCTGGAGGGCGTGGACCCGGCCGGACAGGCCCGGGGAAGGGCTGCGTCCCGACGGGATTGAGGAGGACGAGGAGCCCAACGCCTACCCGTCGGGCGCCTCGATCAATGTCTCCCTGTGGGACGTGATCGAGAGGAAGTTCCCGGAACCGGGGAACGAGCGCAGGCTGCAGGGCAGCAGCAGCGCGTCTCCGGCGACGGAGAAGAGGTCCGCCGGGGACAAGAAGAGGGACCGGAGGTGGCGGGAGTACCAGGAGTCCCTGGCTGCCGAAGCCGCCCAAGGCGCCAAGGGCGGAACCCCAGCCCCCAGTCCCCAACGGCCCAATGGTGGACACCACCCCGGCTCCACCACCCTTGGCGACTACATCCAAGTCGCCAAGCAGACCCAGGCCAAACCCCGTCCGCTGCTCCTGAGGGCCCGGCAGGCCTCAGCAGGCCCAAGCAGCGACATCGAGTCGGCCCACCGCGGGAGGACGCCGGCCGACCAGGCCAGCTCCAGCAGCAGCGTCGCTCCCGAAAGGGATGTGGCGCGCGCCTGTGAGCGCGCCTGTGGGGTGCCCTGCAACCGTCGGGTTGCCCGGCAACGGGCCAAGCAGTACAGCGCTGCTGTGGAGGGCGCCGCCGGCATCGCCCAGGAGGAGGCTGCGCAGTGGGCGCATGGCATGGCCATCCACACCCAGACCGTGGCGGCCATCGCGGCTGGACTCACGGCCGTGGCCGCCCATAGTGCAGCAACTGCCCAGGTCAACGGTGAGTTGGCGGCAGTCGACGAGGAAGCCCGCCTGACGCAGGAGGCCATTGCCTGCAAGGAGGCCGAGGTGAAGGCGCTGGGGGAGGCGCTTGCCCAAGAGAGGGCAAAGAAGGAGGCGGAGGAAAGGGCCCACGCCGAAGCGACGGCTAAGGCCCATGAGGATGCCGCCAAGAAGGAAGCCATCGAGGCCGCGCGACGGAAGGTCGCTGAGGAGAAGGCCAAGACGGAGGCGGAGCTGGCGGCGTTGGAGGCGCAGAAGGCGCAGCTGCTGCAGGCCCGGGAGACCGAGGCGGCTCGTGCTCGGGAAGAGGCCGAAGCGCGAGCTGCCGCAGCCACCGCCGCCGCAATGGAGGAGGCAGAGGCCAAACTCCGCCACGAGACTCCCCCGGGAGGATCGCGGGTGGAGACCCTTCGAAGGCTTTTCGAAGGGGACGCCTCCTCCAGGATGAAGCTGGATGAGGCGGACACGGGCAGCAGTGGGAGCAGTAGCACCACCGCCCGTCGACGGAGGAAGGGCAAGGGGAAGACCCCCGAGAGGCCGCGGAGGCCAGCGGGTGGGCACCCCCACGACAGTGACCCCTTCTTCACCGCCAGTGACGGGGATGAACGAGGCCGTCGACATCGCCAAGTGGTGGCTTGGACGGGCGGAAGTGGCGGAGACGTCCCCATGGAAGGTGAGGATGAGGATCCCCCTCCTCCCTACCGGAGCTCCGAGTCCTCCGTGACCGAGACGCCCAGGTGGGGCGACATGGACGAGGATGACGACATGGACTTCGGCATCACGAGGAGGCGCCCATCCTCGGACCCACCGAGGCGACCCGGCGGAGACCCACCGGGACCCCCTGGCGGAGGACCTTCAGGACCCCCTGGAGGACGCCCACCAAGTGGACCCCCTGGAGGCGGACCACCGGGCGGGGGAGGACCCCCTGGACCGGGCGGACCCGGCGGAGACCCTCCTGGAGGACCCCCTGGGGACCCCGGCGACCCACCAGGGAACGGTGTCCCGGATGCCACCTGGCGGTGGATTGTCTACCTCCGCAGGAGAGTCCAGTTGCTCGAGCTGGAGGTAGACACGGGCAAGAGCGAGATGGCTCGCATCTCCACGGTCGCCGCGCGTGCGCAGAAGAACCTGGACATCGCCAGGGCCGAGACCAAGTCGCTGACCAACGTCGTCAGCGGCCTGCAGGATCGGCTGGATGCGCTGGAAGCCCGTGGGAGGGTCGGCAGCGACCACCCACCCCTGGAGTCTGGCTCGTCGGACGACGGCTGGGGACCCGGACCAGGTCCAGGCAGACCCCACGCCCCCGGCGGAGCCCCCAGGAGTCGCCCCAGCGCCAGTGCCCCCTCTCTCACCGCCCCCTCTCACCACAGCGCGGGCCGCCGCAACGAGCGCGTGCCGCCCGGCAGTGGCAGTGAGGAATGGCGCGATGAGTGGCTCAGCGCGGACTACCACAACCGCCGTGCCCCACCGCGGACGCCTGTACGCCCCCGACGCCCGCCACCAGCCCCGGCGCCAATCCCCAGGGCTGGAGGACGTTATGGTGGACTCAGGGATGAGGTCCCCAGAGGAGACGTGGATTGGGATGTCGGCGAAGGTGAGGACCTGGACCTGGACCTGGACCTGGAGGAGTTCGACATCAGCCCGCCGCGTGGTGTACGACGGGAGGCCGCTGAACGCAGCCGCCGGCGCCGTGATGAGGATGCGTACATGGATGCAGTACGGCGTGAACATTTCGGTTCAGCGTACGTGGAGGAACCGCGGCGTAGCCACAGGGATTCCATGGAGGAGATGGACGTGGCGGCCGTGGGAGTCCGTGGGCGAGGCCGATGGGAACCTCGGTCGACCTCGCGGCCGGCGTTCATGGTCTCTAAGGCCGCGGACGCCGCCGTGTGGGAAGACTTGAAGGACATCAAGCCCCCCATGTACGACGGCAACCCCCTCAACCTCGACCGCTTCTTGGAGAAGCTAGACGATTGGGGGCTGGCCGTCACTGAAGACCAGCCTCCCGCGGATGCGGAGAGATATGTCTTCAAACGGTTCAGGTACCGCCTGCCGGAAGTGCTCGGCGAGCTATACTTCGTGGCGACCAAGGAGGGGAAAATCAAGACCCTCAAGGACGCCAAGAAGTGGCTCAACGAGCAGGAGCGGGTGGACGCTCCGCAGGTGGCTGCCAAGCGCTGGAAGTCCATCAAGCTTGAGCATGATGGACGGGAGATCCGCCTACGGGAATGGCGTGACTTCCGAGGGAAATACACCCTCTTCCGCCGCAACGTGGAGGATTGGAACGAGGGTGACGAGCAGGCTCGCCTGCTCTCCATGCTACCGGAAGCATGGATCAAGAGGGTCACCAAGGAGGAATCCAAGAGGGCCAAGTCCAACCACACGGTCAAGATGATGCTCCCCAAGGAGTATCATACGAACGTGGTGAGTTGGGCGAAGAAGAACGTGGCCCGGGATGTCAAACGGCACTCCCTGCGGAACGCTCTTCTCATCACCGTCTCGGGCGATCGCGAGAAGACCGCGATTTGGCGCCTTGACGACTGTGAGTTGAGCGGCCAGACCATCCGTCTGCAGCCCATCCCGGCGCGGATGAGCTGCGACGAGATCCTGGAGTGGGTTGGCGAGGAAGTACTCAAGGAGTACCGAAACCTCCACCACACCCGCGGGTTGAGGCCCGGCGACCGCGACGTCAACTACGTTGGCGAGGGGCCTGGCGGGGAATCTGCCATGGACCCAGCGGGAGCCGGCGGCGATGAGACTCTCGTCGACGATGACGACGACGATGAGCCCGCCGAAATGGCCGTGTGTGCCTTCGTGGCCAAGAACCTGAGCGCGGGGACCAAGCCAGCAAACTGGAAGCCCCTGCAGCCAGGTTGGAAGAAGCAGGAGAAGAGGGACCCTCGCCGTATTGGCGACCCTCCGCTGTCCTTTGGGGAGTTCGTACGAGCTCACCCTCAGGGCTGTTTCGTGTGTTATGGGAGGAAGAAAGGCTTCAACCATGACCACCGAACATGCCCCGTCCACAAGGCCGACACGGAAGCTTACAAGAAGGCGCACGGGTCGAAGAAGCGTGCGCCCGCGGGTATCCGGGAAGCCAAGATGGAGGTGGACAAGGAAGAGCTGGCCAAGCTGATGTCGTCGGTGGGGACCGAGTTGGCCAAGGAGATCCAGGAGATCAAGAGGAACTGGGTCCCCAGATCGGACAACAAGAACAAGGAGAACAACCAGAATGACCAGAACAAGGACAAGGACAAGAACAAGGGTAAAGGAGGAGGTAAAGGGGGAAGAAGGAAGGGCGTCAACGACGTTGAGGCCGAGGAGAACACCCCCTCTTCCACAACCGACGCCCCCTAGCGGAGCCCCTGCAGCCAAGGGCCCCAGCTAGGGCGGTCGCAGGATGGTGACGTGGGAAGCGCCGAACCATCCCTGTCGGGAGTCGGTAAACACAAGGGGACTGCCGCGGGCGGAAGGCCCGGTCTGGCGCCCAGTCGCGGAGGCGGGGTGAGGGCAAGTGAAGGCACGAACCCTTGCACCCGTCCGTCCTTCGCGACCAAGAACGTGTTTGATGTACTACAGGATCTATCCGAGAGTATCGGAGGATCACCCGGACCGCAGCTGGATGCTGCAGATGGGCAGCCTGAGCCCATTGTCCACGACCTGCACCAGTCGCTTGTGGAGCTTCTGGAACGGCCGGAGATCCTGAGTTTGCACGCCGTGCGCCGTGTCGGTCGCGAGCGGCAGTTGCATCTTAAGGTCCGTGCCTTATGCGGGGAAGTGGAAAAGGTTTTCGACGTGTTGGTCGACACGGGAGCTCAAGTCAGCTTGGTCAAGGCTGGCCTGCTTCCGCCAGAGTGTCTTACCGACAGTCGGAAACCTGTCAGGCTAAAGGTGGCGAACGGCCAGTACATGGTGGGAGGCACGAAGGAAGCGGCCATTGGGCTGCAGTTCGTTAACCATCGTGAACTGAGCCGCCCAGACCTCGGCAAGGAAATCCTCCTGCACGGTAGCTTCTACGAGGCCGAGATGGACTGGGACATGATCGTCGGGTACGACTTCATGATGGAGACGGACTCCGGCGTCCTCCCGGCCCAGGCTTCCATGACCCTGTACCAGGACGACCAACTCTCGTGGCTTTCGTCACCTGAGCACCATGTGGAATGCCAATGGATCCACCCCGAACGCAATCAGCTCGAAGTGGCCGCGCTGGACACTGAGCCCACTGGGCCAGCAAACCAGGAGTACGGCGTAAGGCCGGAAGTGGCGAACCGAGTGGTCGCGGACCTGGGAGCGTCGGATCTGGCCCTGGATGCGTTCTCTTCAGGAACCTCCGCCCATCTGCGGGTATGTGAGAAGTACTGGAGCGCCCGAGACTCCGCGTGGAAGAAGCACTGGGGTCCGCATCAGGGATTGATGTGGATCCATTGCCCCCGTTGGGACATTCCCAGAGCGATAGCGAAGATTCGCAAGGACCGCTCCAAGGCAGTGCTGGTTGTTCCTATGGGATGCACCGAGGAGGAAAGTACCCGACATTGGGTAGCCTCATTGACCAACATGACCTTGAACAAGGTCGTCCTACCGGCTGGAGAGAGTGTCTATCAGGACGCTAAGGGACAGCCCATGCCACCCCAGAGATGGCCAACAGAATTCCACTATGTGGATGGGGGCCTTGATCAGGCCGACACCACGGACTTCGTGTGTGTCAACCGCATCATAGCAGAGCCCTGGCGGCAATGCTTTGCGGTTCCCCCTGTTGACATCGAAGAATCGGACTCCGAAGACCCCCTCACTGAAGAGGAGTGGGATCTGGTTCAGGGGTACATGGATCAGCCCTTTCACGACTGGGTAAACCAGCGTGAGGGCAAAGGCCAGGACAAAGCCTGGTGGGAAGTGGACTCAATCGTCTCCGGTTCCTATGACGGGAATACCTTCGTGCAGAGGGTGCTGGATCACATGTCCAGCCAAGACGAGCCGCCTGGCGGTAACCCACCCACCTACGGCGATCTGTTCCGAGGCAAGACCAGAGATGGCCCTTTGGGCCACCTGGGAAGACCACCTGAGCCGAAAGCGAGCGGGGTCGCTACCCCTCAAGTAAGCTCCGTGGTTCAAGTGCCCGGAAAAGCCAAGGCGGAGTCCGATGACTGCCCCAAGATCCAGGCATTAAGGGCCAGGCTGAAGCAGAAGTATGGTGATACCTTCTTCAGCGGCAAGCCTGTGTTTCCCCCACCGGTGCGTGGACCGTATGGCGAGGCCAAGATACGACTGAAGCAGGACCCCCGTGTGTATCGTCACCGGGAGTTTGCCCTGAGGGGCGAGAGGAAAGAGGCCATGGAGAAGATCCTCCGTGACTTCATCCAGAGAGGCTGGCTTGAGCCGTGCCACTCCGAGTGGGCCTCTCCCTGCTTCGTCGTCCCCAAGAAGGTTGCCGGTGAGTGGCGGCTCGTGGTCGATTACCGCGGCCTGAACGCCCAAACGCAGCATGACAGCTATACGCTGCCCCTCATTGAGGACATGCTGCAAAAGCAACACCGGCGGAGGATCTTCACGGTGATTGACCTGAAACATGGTTATCATCAGATGCCTCTCGCCGAGGAGTCCCGTGCCTGCACAGCCATGAGCACCCCACTTGGACCTCTCCAGTGGAAGGTGATGCCTATGGGCGTTACCAACAGCAATGCGGCTTTTCAGCGGATGCTGGAGAACCTGCTTGAGCCGGTGCGCGACTGTGCGGACCCCTTCGTGGACGACGTGATCATCGCGTCCGGGGACCCCAGCATGAGCTACGAGGAGCTCCTGGAGGCA
Organism: Eutreptiella sp. 'Long Island Sound 2002'; assembly: GCA_964036045.1. Taxonomy (NCBI): domain Eukaryota; phylum Euglenozoa; class Euglenophyceae; order Eutreptiales; family Eutreptiaceae; genus Eutreptiella; species Eutreptiella sp. 'Long Island Sound 2002'. The sequence continues at coordinate 185,394,630 of OZ038380.1, read as the reverse complement.
CACGAGAGGGACGTCACTCGAGTGCTGGACCTTCTGGTTCGGCACAAACTCACGGGCAGCAGTGACAAGGCCACCATTGCGGTAAGCGAGGTGGTCTTCGCTGGCCACGTAGTTGGGAACGGGCAGCGGAAGCCCATACCTGGCAAGGTGGCTGCGATTGAGCACTGGGAAAAGCCCAAAACGGTCTCTGAGCTACGGGCGTATCTGGGGTTCTGCAATTACTACTCGGGGTATATCAAGATGTATGCCGAGTATGCAGCCCCCATGACGACCATGCTCAAGGGCAACCGAGAGGAGACCAAGAAGGGGTCCAAGAAGGCTCTGGTCTGGACGGAAGAGTCCGACCGTGCCTTTGAGGGGATGAAGCAGGCGCTGCTATCCGCAGTGGGTCTGCACCTCGTGGATCCCGACCGAGGGTTCGTCCTGCGCACCGACGCTTCCGACTACGCCATTGGGGCGGTGTTGGAGCAAGTGCTTGACGATGGGAGGCACGTGCCCGTGGCCTTCTGGAGCCGAGTCCTGGCGGAAGGCCAGAGACGGACGTGGACGCCCCGTGAAAAGGAGGCGTATGCCATCGTCATGGCTCTCAGGAAATGGGCTGGGTACATAGCCCTCCATCCCGTCACCGTCTGCACCGACCATCAGAGTCTGCAGTCGTGGCACAAGGAGCACGTGGACACCCCCTCAGGTCCCGCCTCCCGACGGGCAAGATGGCATGAGACCTTGGCCAAGTTCGACCTTACGGTTGTTTACATTCCTGGAAAGGATAACACCGTGGCGGACTGTCTCAGTAGGTGGGCCTATCCAGCCAGCAAGGGCATGCAGGATATCTCTGCCCATGGCGATGAGGCTGAGACCGCTGAAGCCAAGAGGATCATCGAAATGGAGCGCCTGATGGAGGAGGAGGGTGCCAAATGCTTCGTCGTCATGGCCGCAGATGCCCCCCTCGCTTCGAGGGTGAGCAGAACGGTCAGTGTACTCGCCCCTGTGGGTGCCGCGGGCGGAAGGCCCGGTCCGGCGCCCCCTGTGGGAGTGGAGTCCGACAAGCACCTCTTCCCAGAGTCTTGCCTCCAGGACGACTGGACCGACGATTACGCCAAGTCTGAGGCCTTTGCGGCCGAGTACAGGGCTGTGACCGACCCTGACGACGGGCAGAAGTGGCCGAAGGGGCTGACTGAGGAAGATGGCAAGCTCTACCGGAATGGTAAGCTGCTAGTCCCAGAGTCCCGGGTGCTCGAGCTGTGTGAAGCTTGGCACCACCACATGCTGCACCCAGGGGTCAAGAAGCAAGCTCTTGACATGCAGCGTCGGTTCGAGATCGACCATATCGTTCTCTACACCGCCATCAAGAAGGTCAGGAAGGGTTGTTCGGTCTGTCAGGCCTGCAATCCCGATAACCGGAACGTCAAGGGGGAACCCCAATGGACCCCGGTTCCTGACCAGCCCATGGAGAGCGTGGCCATGGACGTCTTCTCCATGCCCGAAGTGCACATTGGCAAGGAGACCTTTGACTGTGTGGTTCTCTGTGTGGACCGCCACAGCGGCTACGTTGTAGCCGTTCCGGCACGCAAAAAGGGGTTGCTTGCCAAGGAAGTGGCAGTCATGATGATTCGTCATTGGCTGACCGTCTTTGACATCCCCCGCACCATTTGCAGTGACCGAGGGCCCCAGTTTACTGGTGGCTGGTTCAAGGCTATGTGTTCCCTGATGGGGATACGTCATGCCAAGAGCGTCGCCTATCTCAGCCGGTCCAACGGCCGTGCTGAAGTGGCTGGAAGGCAGCTGTTCGAGAAGCTGCGCAAGATCCACATCACCAATCCACGGCGGAACTGGTTTGAGGAGATGTGGCCTGCTCTGAAGGCCCATCATGACACCCCCACTCCGGGCGGTTTGTCCCCTCACCAGATTCTGTTTGGCAGGGACCCCCTGGGTAGGGGACTTCCCTTGTCTGGTGATGGCATGGCTATGGATGCCAAGGAGTTCTTCGCGCGGCAGGAGCAAACGGCGCGGGACATCCGTCAGCAGCTTGAGAAGGAGCATGCTGAGCGTCAGAAGTCCGCCCCGAGCTCGACAGCGCAGAAGTTCAGGGTGGGAGACCCGGTGTGGGTGATCAGACCCCGCCCCATGGGCACCCACCGCACCAAGACCTGGTTCACACCCGGCGAGGTGGTCCGCAGGATTGGTGAGGACACCTACCGCATCAAGGTGGGTCACGGACAGTTCCGGGAGCGCCACGAGAGTCAACTCCGTGTGCGGGAACCCGACCTCCGTGGCCGACATGTGTCCCTGGACTATGCCAAACATGAGGCCGATTCGGACGACGACTATGCTGAGCAGGACGACTATACTGTCGAGAAGATCCTGGCTCAGCGTCCGAAGGCCTCGGCACCCGGAGGTCTGGAGTTCAAGGTTCGTTGGCGAGGCTATGGGCCGTCCCACGACACCTGGGAACCCGTCTCCTCATTCGTGCCGCGGGTCAATACTCCCTTCATGGAGTACATCCGCAAGCACAAGACCAAGATCCACGTGTCGGACTTGGCAGCACTCACCCGGGCGATTGCAGCCGGGGGTGCCTGATCAGCGCCCTGAGCTCTCCCCTGATGTGTTATGAGCGCTTGTGAGGCCGACGAATCGTCCCTTACTTGCTTGCTCTCTTCCATCTTTTGGTGACAGAGTGGCCATATACCCCCCCCTGCTGTATCCAGAGGAGGATGGCCCCTCTCTTTCATTTCTATTCGTCACTCCCCCCCCTGCTGAATCCTTGGGAAACCAGGTAGGGCGACTGACCTTCATAATTCTGAGCTCTTGGGGCCTTGAAGCCCATACGACGTTGCGCAACGGATGCCGCTGTCATCGGCATTGCGATTTTTTGGTGTGTGGTCTGGTTCCATGGCATTTGCGGAATCCAGACCAGTCGACGTGTGTCTCGAGACTATATATGCCTGAACTCAGGCGTTATCCTGTCTATCCTCCTGCATTTGCCTTATCCTGACCGTGGCGTGGTTTGGCACTCTGTTCTGAGTGTGTTTACACGCCTATTTGCCCGAATTGTTGCTTGTTTTTCTGCCCTCCAGGATATGTACATCTGTATGTTAAGTGTCATCAGCCCATCGCTGAGGGATGAACTGTTTTTCACCACGAATCGGGATACAGTGGCGCCTTGAGTCGCCGTGTACATATCCTTACAGCCTGGTCCAGCCTGGACCAGTACTTGATTACTGATTCTATTGTTTGAGTGCCCGTGATACCGTGTTGCCCTATTCGCTGTGATGTGTGGAGATCCTGATGGCGCCAGGCGGGAAGCCCAGTTGCCTGACTACACTCCCAGCGGTCCGCCACTGTCAGTCCCAGTGTGAGCCTACCGATTTGCAGACGCACTTGCATTCGGATGGCGGCCTCCGGTGCTCCTGACCTCGGTCAGTCTGCCTGGGAAACTGGTGGTTTGAGGAGTCGACGCCTCCGCCCACACTGCATGAGGACTCCCTCATGTATGGCCACGCTTCGTGGTAGTAGGGCGAGGGAAAAGACGGCCTTGATGCCCGATCCCTTCAGGAGGAGTTCCCTTACGATTTGGGGTTCGTAAGGAGTTCGACTATGGCACTCTGGACTCGCGTCGTATGGATATGGACATGGTGCGCCCGAGAAAGGACCCGTGGGGACTCTCCCCAGTCGGCGGGCCTTGGGAAGCTTGGGGTAGCCTGAAGGATCTTTGTGGTCGCTCTCGACTTGTGGGGCCACCTCGGCCGTCGTGTGACGCCTATGTTGGCCGTGTATGCCACTGCCACTGTGGTGGTGACCGTAGCAGCCGGCACCCGGTGCGCCTGGTATGGGTTAACGGGTCCTTTGGATGCCGAACAATCGCCGCCAGGACCCGGGACTTGATACTTGATACTATACATGTGCTACGAGCTGTTACAGCAGCATACCTATCCCACTGTGGGATACCTATCTTACTGTGACTCACTGAAGTGAGGATGTGACACCCCCCCCCCCTTTCAGCAAGTGGTCCTGGGTACCCGCTGCCATGCGTGGGTGTTATCGAGCCCCCCCAGGGTTTGCTCTAAGGAGGGGGGTGAAGCGGTACCCAGAACCCCATGGCCAGGTTACGGCATACAACCGGTCTCCGGTCCACTAACCCCATGCACGGCGTGTTCCGTGCCGTGAAGCCCCGCATCGGCAACCGATGCACCGCCAGCGGAGATTTGTGTATCAGAATATCAGGAATCAACAGGGTTTTATTTTCATATTGTTTCCGTCAATTTTTACGCTTCCGTTCCGATACTCACTGTTTTGACTGCTGGCGGTTGGTTCGCGACTTTACCGTAACCGCCAGTTTAACTGTTTATAATGGAAATTTTAACGTTATCCGTCACGAAGGCTCCAAAGTCGCCAGGAACTGCATGGATGCTTCCGCAATTTTCATAATTAATACTCGCAACCTTAATCCGAATTTTTCAGGATGTCGAAATCGGATTTTCGACTTCGACATCCCCGCACTTGATTTGACCTCTTTCGAGTGGACCTACGTGCTTCCGTATGCACGAATCAACTTCCCTTTTATCCTGCCCTCCATTTGTCTTAAAGATATGGGCAAAACAAAGTTGATTCGTGAGGCCACTTGTGAAGGTCATATCTCGTGCCGCTTGCGAGTATTGACGATAAGGAAACGTGGGATGTATTCACAATACTCCCGACGTAATTTAGGAAGCTTCATATGCCTTGCGTTTCTACACATGCGCGCTAGTGTAATGGATCATGGTCAAGAGGGTAGAGTTTGCGTTATAACTCTATGACCATGATATTGCGTGCGTTAAGATAACTTTCGAGTGTAGCGCGCAAGTGTTGGTGTTGCATAGGAACTCTCCTTGAGTTCCTATGAGCGATTGACACAAAGTTATGCCCTTGGAGGGGCATGACATATCGTGGTGGGAGCTACATTTTTGGGCAATATTTGGTATGTGCCATGTGTTGTGTTGCGTGCCCATTTGGCGGGCCCATTGCTCCAAGACAAGCCCGCCAATGGACCTCATATTGTGCAAGCCCCTTCTCCGTACTCCCTACGGTCAATTGCAAGCCTAACCTTCGTGAAGGGAAGCTTGTGTGGTGATCCCGAAGCGATGCGTTGGGAGCAAGGTGTGTATTTTACATTTTTCCATATTTTCATGTGCCCACTTGGGAAGCAGCGCTCGTAACCTTTCAAGGCGCCCCAAGTGGAGCACATACGTGGGATCGAAGGTCATTGGTGTCAAGTCATTGTGTTTAGAAGGATTAAGTGATTGCACGATCCAAGCCAAAGATATTATAATATAATTGTGTGCCTTTTAAGGCACTTTGGTTTGTCTTTGTGCCAATTTTGCCATTTTTGGTTCGTCATGATGTCAAGTGGCGACCGTACATCTCAACGTTGCGCTCAATTGACATCATGACCCAAGTATGTTATGAGGGTACATACTTCGGTAGCCAACATATCTTGGACCCGGCGAATAGCTCCTCTTAGGCTTGGCATACCGTGGCCGCCATGTTGGCGATTTGGGACTATCCCAAATCATGGGCTCACATGGCGACCCTGCCATTCCCAATACCGGAGGAGTTGGGCGACGCCCCAAAGATATGTTGGACATATATGACTTGATACCAATCCTATGGCACACTCCGGTCCGAGTCGGGCATGTGCCTCATTTGCCCTAACCATGAGTGTGCGCAATTTTGGCCATTTTGAGCATATTTCCACTTTTGCTGCCCGCCGTGCACTATGTTCTAACCCTCGTGCACGCCGGACGCATGGACCAATGGACCATATATGACATGGGTGTTATGGGCAATGGTCCCCATGGTCCACACACCACGTGGGCGAAGCGGAGCTGCCTTCGTTAAGGCGCTAGGCCAAATTGAGTATGGGCAATTTTGCCAATTTTGCATTTGTGGACCCAATTGGGATCGTCACCACGCCAAGTAGCATGGAGATCTTTGAGAGCCAAGGGCATGGGAGTCTCCGTTGGACTCCCGGTGGATCGCGTATGGAATGCCGGATCCGATCTCCAAGCCGGCGTGGAGATATACTATTGGGAACACACTGAATTTTGGCTCATTTCAAGCAGCCAAAATGACCCAATTTTGGGACCCCAATTTCCCCCTTCCGTGTGGTCAATTGGCGGCCCCATTTCTCTAAGCCCATAGGGAGCCCGGACCTAAATCCAAGTTGCACACTCAGATATAAGTCCTAGGTCCTGCCTCCTACCCTGTGAGCCATTGGCCTCACCTTGGCCGAGCGAGCCGCGCGTGGGAATGACGCCAATTTTGGTGATTTTGGCATCATGACCCCACTTGACTCATCCGTGTTGCCCTGATGCCGGGACCTCAGAGGGAACCAGGTTGGGTGAGGGCTCCAGGGAGTTCGTGCTCGAAGGGCATAGGGTCAGTTGCCTCGTCCCTACCTCTGGCGGGTCCGGACGAGGGGTCAATTTTGGAGTTTTTCAAGCCAATTTCAGTTTGGGCTGAAACAGCCCATTTTCAGCTACCAACTCCTGGGTGATAATGGCGGGGCCATATCTCTGGCTCAGAGAGGAGTTGGGACCTGCCGTTAAGGGAGCATAGGGAGCCACTGTCGGTTGGCCTTGGAGCCCATTGGCTCCCAGGAACTCGCCTGTGGCTGTGCGGGACACCTCTCCCATTGGCAGGGTTTCAGGGTCCGGACTGAGCAGGGCATGGGTTGTGTTTGAGCCCCCGCCCCTATCAGCCACTGAGAGGGTCGGACCTGGGATTGGGATATGAGTTGGGACTGAGTGTCTATTGTCCCTTGATGCCCTTACCCCAGTCCAGTCTTAACCCCATGTGTACATATCCTGATGTGTTGCTGTACATACTTTCGTTCCCTCTTTGCAGAGTGGCAAGGATTCTGAAACGCTTTGTCACATGACACAGGCGTATTGATGCCCTTGTGAGCGTAGTGCCTTGCCTGCCTGCTCACTTGTGCGTGTCACCGCAGCGTCCCGTGGCCGGCCCCCCACGGGAACGCGTCACTATATGCCTACCAAGGGTTGAAGGACACTACCAAGGGCGAAGAGTCGGTGGAGGATCACCTCCCGACGTCTATTACTCAGGGGGCAAGCAACTTACACTCTGACGAGGACATGGAGGACAAGATCAAGCTATTGGACCCGCGGGTGCAGAAGCTTATAAGGACCTATCTGGAGGTGTTCGGAGAACTACCCCCTCCAGCTTCATGTGACAAGCTGCTACAGATGGACCTCAAGCTGAAACCCGAGTTCGTGGGTCACAAGATCCGGAAGAGACCCTATCCAGCTCCTAAAGAGCAGCCCGACAAGATTGAGCGACAGATACAAGAATGTATCGACGCTGGCCTAGTCCTGGAGTACAAGGACGGGGACTACCCCCAACACTGCAGCCCCTGTTTCCTGGTGGCTAAACCTGGGTCTACAGCCAAACGGCTGGTAGTGGACTACGGAGAGCTGAACAAGAAAACGTTGAACCACTCAGGGTCCATTCCTAATATGGAGTCTACCCTTGAGAAGATAGCCTCCTGTCGCTACAAGACCAAGATGGACAAGAGGAGCGGATTCTGGCAAGTGGACCCGACGCCCAACGCTCAGGAGCTACTAGCCTTCATCACCCCTCAGGGGAGGGTGTTCAAGTGGAAGGTCATGCCATTTGGCGTGGCCAACGCACCCGCTCTATTCCAAGAGCTGATGAACAAGATCTTGTCCATCCTACGAAGGAGACCTAAGGTGCAGGAACTTATATCCCGTGGGGCCCAGATGGAAGCACACATCGACGATGTATGCCTCGGGACCAATACCCAGGAGGACCGCCTAATCCTCTTGGGTGAGTTCTTTGCGGTCTGCCAGGGGAACCACACACGACTCAAGCTGGAGAAGTGTGAGTTCATGCAGGAGACCATGCAGTACCTGGGCTTTGACGTTGGCTATGGGTGGTGGACCCCAGCGGCCTCTAAGGCCAAACCCCTGATGAATGCTAAGGTACGACACAAAGACCCCAAGAAAGGACTTCATGATGTACGCAGTTTCATTGGGGCGTGCAACTTCTATCGCCGCCATATCAAAAACTTCACCTACACCAGCGCCATTCTGACGGACTTGATCAAGAAGAGTACTACTTGGCGCTGGGGCCCACAAGAGCAACAAGCGTCTGACGAGCTCAAAGACAAGGTGGCCAACGCTAAGTGCTTGGGCGTGCCTAGGGCACAAGGGGAGATTATCCTGGTGACTGACGCCAGCAGTGTGGGCGGTGGTGGAACGTTGTTCCGATGGCAAGCACTAGAGAAGGAGGAGTTCGACTCGGCCATTTCCCAATGGGGGACGGAAGGTCTCAACGGAGATGGAACCCTCAAGCACAGCTACCCTGACGACAAGTGGGTCCTAGTACCTCTGGGCCACTGGAACTGGAAGTGGAACCAGGCCAGGGGGAACTACTCCACCTATGAGCAGGAAGTGCTCGCGGGTATGCTAGTGCTATCCTCACAAGCACGACTGTTGGGGAGTAACCCTGTGGTCTGGCTGTGCGACCAAGAGCCGGTCCGCACTTTCCAGAAGGGCCCCCCACCTGAGAAGGCCAAGCTACGGCGTTGGTGGACCTACCTCAGTCAACTACGGCTGACGGTACACCATATCCAGGGAGTGAAGAACGAGTGTGCAGACTACATCAGCCGCAACAACTTCGACGCCCTGATTGGTGCCCGGTCTGAAGCGCTGGCTAAGGAGACGCTCAGCCGTATGGACGTCCACTTGGACCTCAACATGACTATGATACGCCCCCTGGATGGACTCCAACAATCGGAGTACCTGAAGGAGTTTGGGGATATCTACAAGCGGCTGGAGAAACGCCTCGAACCCCTCCTGGTCAACCAAGATCAGTGGAAGAGGGACAAGAGCTACCTCTGGCACGAGGACCGCATCGTGGTACCTAGTGACAGAGTCCCAGCGCTGCTGAAGTGGACCCATGAGTGGACTGGGTGGCCGCGACAATGCCTTCCCAAGCACATGCGGGAGCGCCTCAAGAGGCACCTGACATAGGGCAGTGGGAGGGACAGGACGTCCCCTTGGTAAGACCTTCTTCAGGCAATGTCAAAGGAGGCATCCCGAGCTCCCGAAGATACCTACCTACCTACCTGGACCCATGAGTCCAGTGGTCATGTGGGTGCTGACCGTACCCTGAGGCTATTCAAGCAGTGATTCCACACTACGTGGACTGACGACCAACTGCGGAAAACCCTCCAGCCTATCGTGGACAAGTGCCCGTGCAGGTCCTGCAAACCAGGGGTTATCAGGGACAGAGGTCTCTACTCGACCCTGCCCATCCCTCACTGTGCTAACAGTGTTCTATACGTAGACTACACGGAGATGCCGAAGTTCGGGGGCTATGACTTCGCCCTCGTGGTAACTTGTGGGTTGACCAGGTTTACCAGGGTGTTCCCATGTACCAAACACATTACCGGGGAGGAGACTATCAAGTTACTCCTGGAGGAGTGGTTTTGTGTCTATGGGGCGCCCAAGGAGATCAACTCCGATGAGGGCGTACGAGTACGCTCAGATACCGGCTGGTACAAGAGGGTCCTGAGATCCCTCAATGTCCAGGTGTCTACGGGGATCCCCTACTTGCACACGAGCAACCCCCTATGTGAGCGACAGATCCGTGTCCTCAAGGGGAATGTAAGGATATGGTGCAAAACTGAACGCACCAGAGACTGGGTGAGACTACTCCCCGTCATATCCTTGATGATGAACTCCCAAGAGAGTTCAGCTACTGGCTACTCGCCCCATGAGCTATTCCTAGGGCGCCCGGCGTGGTTCCTACATGCTCCCTATCCAGAGGACACCCATTCTTCTGTGGGTGAATGGGTCCAAGAGCAACAAGCGAAGGTGGACAAGGCCAAGGCTATGCTCCAGAGAGTGAGGGAGCGTCAGTGGAACAAGAAGAACAAGCACCGAGTACCGGCCACCTACCAAGAGGGGGACTGGGTGCTGGTGCATCACAGCCGACTACCCGCCTGGCCACGCTCTACCAGCGACGACCCATACTTCGGGCCCTACAAGATTTTATCAGTGGATGGACACCGTATCACCGTGCAGTGTTCTCCCCGTCTAGGGGGGACCTTGGTGTGCGCTGCTCAACATCTGAAGCGCTACTATGACCCTTTTTTTTTTCCCACGGCGTTGGCCGCCACCCATGCGCTACTATGACCCTGAAGACCTCTGTGGGGAAGAGTGGGAGCTTAACGACGAGGAGATCGCCGCCCTAGACTTACAAGGGGCTGCCAGCCCTATGGAAGTTGAAGGGGAACTCCCCGACATGAACGCCGAGGAGATGGCTAAGGAGGGCTTCTACCTGGTGAAGTCTGTCCTACGCCACCGCTACCGCCAGGGTTGGCGCTTCCTCACTCTCTGGGAAGGGTTTGGAGTCGAAGAGGCCACCTGGGAGCCCTTCTCTGCATTTGTTCTACCTGAGGGGCGCCTAAACTCAGTTCTGGTCAACTACTTGTCCCAGAACAACCTCGGTGAGTTGCTGAGGCTCGCTGAGACGCTTGCCTCCAAGACTAAAGCTAGGGACTGAACCTTACCCTTACCTGCCTAAGCGTATGTGTGAGTGTGCTATTCGTAAGGTCCTGAGAGCAAGCCGCAGAAGTGGTGTCCTAATTATACCCAAGTCTGCACGCTTGCTAAACCTAGAGGGTTGTCTTATTGATGCTACGGGGTACGCCCCGGGTCTCCCCTCCCCTAAGCGCCCAATTTCTGTGCTGGCGCAAAACCTTGGGAGAATACCCGGCGTACTAATCCAGGTATTGTTTTCCCTACCTATTTGTCTACTACAGGGAGGGGTGGCCAAAAGCTATGAAGGCATGAAAACGCCATTTTGCTAAGTGGCCAAAACGCTGACCTAACCACTGCCACAGCCCACCAACCCTGCTAAAATTGCAGGAAACGGGTGGGACAGTGACACACGCACTACAGGTCCTACACACCCTACAGTGGCACCATCCTGGTGGGCGAGCCCTACTGCAACTGGCTCAAGCCCCCACTCACGATTACCACTCCTACACTCACGCTCTACTGGGTGGTGTTGAAGATAAAGTCGTGGGTCCTAATGACCCTCCCGTGAAGAAGACAAGAGAACACAGCGCTGCTAAGCAACTATGGCCTAACAGGGACGTCACAACACGTTTCCCTGCTAGGGCTTGGAGGGGAGAGGCGCACAGGTGGCGTGCACAGCGTGGATGTCGATGGAGTCGAACTGCCCTCGCCACTCCTGGCTGAGGCGCAGTTAATTGATTGTGGGATCAGCGCCCTTGTTTAGCAGGGCAAGAAAAAAAGGGACGCTGCCGCACCAATCACCCTACCTGCCCACCCGTAAAGCAAAGGCCAATGAAGGGGTGTTTGCGGCTGAGGAACCAAGCCACACTCCACGTATTATACGCTTCTTAGTGTGACCTATAATACGCTGTCCTCAAACACCCCTGTCAAGCAAGCAAGCGTTAAGAGACTCCTCAGGTTCTCTTAAAGAACGTACCGAGGAGCCCCTGGCTAACCTAAACAAGGTTTACCGTGCGCATTTCGCGTGGCCTACCCTTTAATGCGTGTGTGAATGCACGAGCATGCACGAGGGTACTATCAACCTTTCTTTTTCTCCTAATCTTACCAACGATCACGAACTCCACCAGGGGGTGGCCCCACCTGGGCTTACCTACCTTACCTACCGCTGGAGAGTGAAGCAAGGTGAGGAGGACAACGAGGCGCAAGCGAAAAACGTCGCTATGCACTTGTGTGTATGTCTAATCACCCTGATCTTACCTCTAATCATCTGCAATCTTTCTGATCTATCCCTCTATCGTGTACTATCGTGCTATCAGGCATGAAAACCACGACACATGGCGAGCACTGTGCGTCGGGCAAACAGAACGAGCACACTTGCAGTTTATACCTGATTCATTGAAGTCATATTCTTATTTTTCGAATTCTTGATTTTTGGTTGATTATGGCAATGTGGGTGGAATCTTTAATCACATCTATTTATGTGTGTCTCGTCATTTTCCGGTTTACGTGAGACATACGTTTATAATCTCAATATTTCTTTATTTTCCGGCGCTTCGCTAGGAGCCGCTCCTTCGCGCCGCCTTTTTCTGCGTAAGAATTTCTTGATTTAAAAAATCAAGAGATGACTACAAATTTTATAAAAATGTGCATCTGATGCACAATTGGATTCTGTCCAGGTGTGTGCCTTCAGAAAAATTCTAGGCCGTCATTTGACGGATTTAGGTGTTGTCGCTTCGCGCTTGCGTGGATTCGTCCCTCATTCTCCCATTCCTCTGTTGTACAGACCTCCTCGCAAAGCCTCGTTGAGTAGGCCGCTGTTCTTTTTTTTTCTTTGAATTGTACAGCCACTTTAATGTCCGGACAGGGACACACCACCAATGACAAACACACACTTTCACCAGTCTCACGTGCCAGTTCTCCCCTCACCTACACACACACACACACAAACACACTTTCAATCACTCACCCTTACACATACGCTGCTCACACAGCAATCTTCAGTAGCCAGTAGGCCGCTGTTCTGGCCGAAAAGCAGCAGCAGGAGACTGAACCAGAATCAAGACCCCTGCAAGGGGCAATTCTAATTAAATCAGCGCACCCTCGCCCCGGTACCAGGACAGGTGTCGCCAACAGGTTCCATGAGACTTGGGTCGAGCGTCCTATGAGAGTCTGGCGTTGGGTTGTGTTACGCTGCAGCTTGGAGGGAGGGATGCACATGCATATGGTCTTGGCATGCCCTACTCTAACCCCACCAAGCCACAGGAACCCCGGCAGCGCCAAGAGCGCTGAGTTTTCTGTTGGAGTTTGTCATCAACAATGCAGCAAGAGTCGCTGGCCATGGTAAAGCGCTCTTTTGCAGTGTTAGGGAAGCTATAGGTATTTTAAAGTAGATGTGGAAACCAAGGAAAGGCCAAGAAAAAATCCCTTTTTCCTGAAAGTGCGACAGTGGTGACGACCACTGCACAAGGGAGGAGTAAGAAAAAGTGCTTTTCCAATGCTTTAGGGTATAGTCAAAAGTATAGTTGTATTAGAGGTGCTCTAAGCAAAAAGGGATTTCTATCTTAGTATTGGCCCAACCAAAAGGGGTGATAACACATTTTGACCTATGGAACCAAACACTAAATTAGGATGTGGTGTGGACCCCTTTATCCCCAAGCTATAGGCACTAAAACTTCTTTTCCTTGGTTGCTGAGGCACTGATGTACTGAAGGCAGAGCCTATGAATTTATCTATGTTTTCTCATGAATTCTTAGCTATCCTCGTGGTGTGCACCCTAGGGGGCTGGGGCACCTCTTCTTGAGAGGTCCTGGGTTCAATACTGACCCAGTCAGCCTAGCTAAGTAGGAATATCCCATGTGACATGGCAGTGACCTCATCGCCACATGCCATGCCACCTCAGCACCTATGGGACCCAAAAACAAAGAGTGCACATCTCAAGATGGCACTGTGGATGAGAGTGAGCCCTTGGGGCAGTTTTCCAATCAGTTTTTATTTCATCCTGAGTTGCAATGTATGCTAATTGCTGTGGTCTATTGTTGATAGTTTTCTTTATCTAACTCTTTGTGATTGCAGCCCTTCATGCTTTGATCCTGATTTTCTTCTACTTGCTTATCTCTGGCTTGGGTTATCCTAGATTGGTTGTATTTCAGCAAATAAAACATTTTCCTCATCAAAAACGAGCAGCAGGAAACCCTACACCAGCAGCAAGCAGCAGGAGAGGCACAACAAACACACAGTGTTGAAATCACTATAAAACTTTCTCCCTAACCTATGCTTTGTGGACAACTTTTCTGCTTACTTGGTGATATTACTGCCTCTACTCTACTCAGCTGCCAAATCTCCATGTTGGCTCCAGTTGGTCAGCAGGCTCGTGATAAGGGGAGTGATTTTGCTCAGACGAGGAATTAGACATTTTTCCCTTGAAAAGTGGTGCAAATGATGCAACTGATGTTAAAAAGCCGCTACAGGGCCTCAAATTTGCGCAGATACATCAATGTCAGATTAACTTTTCAGAAAAGCAGTTAGGGGATGCGCGCGTGACCAATGTGGGCAGTCATCCTTGCCTCACGCGTTCCTTTGCTGTCCGCAGGCGTTACCCGCGAAAATTGTCTGGTTTTTCAGGGTGCCGAACAAGATGGCGACGCTTTTTCCCTTCATTTTACCATTTCCCAATGCCTTTATTCCCACGCGTAGGCTTTACAATCTCTACTCCGTGATTCCCCTTAAATTACCCAATACGGGGGTTGGTTGGGTTCAACTTTGAAAATGTTCCATAAATCCGGCCAAAAAATGAAGCCAATGGAAACATTAGCCTCCCATCAGCGACTAGAGCCGGCACGAAACCCCGAAAACCCGGAAAAAGCCACTTCTTGCAACACCTAAGAAATTATCCCAAGTGCAAGAGTTATCCCATGATCGAGTCCATGATGCCGTCAAAGATGTGTTGCTGCCACGGCACGGCTCAAAGTCCATGAGTACTTGTGTATTGCATGCAACATGGTGTGTGGCTCAAATGAGCAATTTTCTGGTTCCCGAAAGCATGTGTCACATTGTACTTCACAGAGTGCTATGGGCGCAAGCCATTATTGCTTTGTTGCTTTCAACATCCTGCTTGCTTAAGTCCTGCTGACGAGGGTACCCATAAATAGTATTGCAAATAATGGGAATTCCATTGAAGGTATATTGGAAATCTTAAACTCTGTCATCGTTCACGAGCAGCGTCGTTGAGATTATCGTTTGGTGAGAGAAATCCGTGTGAAGTACTTTCCTAATGTTGTCGCAAGATACACACCTTCGTGTCGGGCCTTTGAGTCTTTAAGCTTTTGAAGACTTCAATTAGCAAAAAATATCTCGACCTATGCACATTGCATGAGCGCACACATAGGAAGAAGTGAGTCGCCGTTCCCGAGTCCCCCTTGTGCATCATCCCGCCTTATGGTTCGCCGATAAAACCTGAGAGCTATTAAATGAGGTCGTATGGTGTTTTGCAATCGTGCCGTTGTTGCACCCAAGATGCACGAGTGCAAGCCCAAATGTCGCATGGACGATTTGATGAATGCGTTACTTCGGGCCAACTTCGAGTATTCGTAGATGCTAAACTTTGAGCAATTACAACTCTGTGCAAGCTTTTCTCTCCTGGCCCCTACCTTAGTCGGGTATTCTTTAGTGTGTAGAAACACGCCTTTGAGCAAGAGTTGAACACCAAACCAAATCGGACGAGGTCACAAAACACATTGGTCAAAAAATCCTACTTCAAAATAAAAAGAAGAACAACGCTTTGCCCAACAGCCAAGTGCACTTCGAATCCAACGGCGGGTTCGCGAGTGAGTACATGAACCACCACTTCACTAGCTCGCTTCTTGTGGATTTGAACCAAAATGTTGAACCAACGGCGCTGACCCCCCCCCTCCCCCTAGCACTCAACGCGTAAGAAAAACCATGGATCGCACTTGGGAGGCTCGACGAATGCGTCTAACACTTAAGAATGGGCAACGATGGTTTTGATCTTTCCATGCTACGTTCCCACAATTTACTCAGACAAAAATGATTGAGGGAAAGTGTTCGCTCTAAAGAACGACGACCACGCAACGTGGAGCTCCTTGTGTCATACTTGTCTCTCCTGTGTGTCTCTCAAGATCTTTTACATGTAACGCTTGCCTTTGCAACCACAAAAAACAAATAGTCGCACCGTTGTCGTGTTTTGCACCACACCATGGGTTGCGTCTTGCTTTTTTGAACTAAATTCGTGCAGTGAACCAATAGCTCTTTTTGATACTTGGTGCTTGCCTACACGCTTGAATTGCTGAGCCGAGCACGTATGCATCGAATCATGGGCGTCTTGTGCACTTTGTCATCGTGCATGCCACCTTCTACTTGCACAAAAAGTTCTCGGTGTACCTGGCTCCAAATCCTGATGATGGGATGTGAACTTGAAGACCAGATGATCCGAGGCAAAGAGTACCAAGAAGGGCAAGGGCGGAGCAGCAACATGGGGCAGGGAGATGACTTTTGTTCAATTTGAGAAATCAACATTTGCGATTTGTTGAGACAAATGACCCCACACTTTGAAATCTTGTGCGAAAGTCCTTGCAGTCGACACACATAAAAGGGGGCAACTAAATAGACACATTGCTTTGGGGGGTTTGGAAGGGGAAGCAAAATTGGTTGTGGTGGACGGGACCTACCCGCCGGCCCCGTCTCTTTCCGCAGCCTCATGGGATCCAAGAACAAGAAGCGCCTCGCTGATGCCATGGGTAGTCCTACCCCGGAAGAGGTCACGCGCGTCGTGACAGACATGCAGACCACCACCGCATCTTTGGAATGGGACATTAACCAGTTCGAGCTTTTGTGTCCCACTCTCACGGCCCCAAAGCGCATGATTCAATCTAGTGCTTTCTACATCAACGGGGAGCCTTGGGTGGTGCGCTTGTACCCCGATGGGGAAGTGCCCGAGACCAAGGTGTGTGAATACCCGGTGGCCGTAAGAATAGTCCTCTAGACATTATTTACATGCCATTGATTCTCATTGGTTGGAAGGTCAGCTTTGGGTTGCTCGTTGCAAAGGAGGTGGCAAGGCCGGAGTCCTCAAACGCCGCTTTAGCAGCTACCATTCCTCTTGCTTGTTCGCGAATTAGCCCCACTTTCCATACGGTTCATAGACTGTGCGTTTATGAATTCACATGAACATAAGAGCCAAGCCTCAAGTACGAGCCCGGCCCAATGACGCTCATGTTTTGTCACTAGCTTCATGTCCACGTGAGCAGTTCTGCGGTGTTGATTGTGCTCTTGTAAGAACAAGTGTGGCAAGGCTAGGATATGGGGCACGTTATATCCGCCATCTGTCTCACAATTTCTTAATGAAGAAACGCTATCACCGACCCTAGTGGCAGATAGCATTTCTTCCCAAGAATCGGTGTTGATGGCTTGAACAACGATTGCCACTGCTACTGCTTTCGCTTGCCCAATGCACCCATGGCCCATGGGGTAGGATAGACCTAGGTCCCTTGAGCACCGAACACAACTTGAGGATCTCACGAATCCGGATTTCTCGACCAACTAACTGAGAAGGACCATGGAGCCATAACAGTGGTGCCCATCTCGACACAAGCATGTAGGAGACCAAGAGCTCCCTACCGCCCCGCCCGCCCCCTAGTGAATGGAATGCAATCGGGATGGAAAGTTTGAAGGAGGAGTATTGGCAAACAAGCTTAGTCAGGTAGAGAAGCAAAAGACAACAGCTAAAGCGGTGAAGCGCAAATTGCAATGGAGTTTTCTATCCTAAAAGACTGTGTGGATTGATGTCCCCAAGGTCCCTGGGATTTGTCTCCCCAACGTCCATACGGCGGCTTTGTACTAAGGGAAAAGGAAATGAAACGGACAAGGACACGAAGACGACAATATGCAGGCATGGTGGTCCCCTTCTAGAACAAATAGCCCGAACCAACAAGAGAGTCCGGGATCTAAATCCCAAAACAGAGCGCAAACAGACTGCTAGTGTGCATGAAGCCTTCGTTTCCCTAGTTTAATTGGGGGACCGGTGACCGTTGACCAAAGCGAGTGAGTAAGTCATCAAGTCAGTCAGTCAGTTAGTCACTCTGAGAGATGTGCACATGCACCATAGGGCTGGGTGAGCATTTTCCTCCGATACATGGGCAAGCGGCAAGGCGTCCCTGCCGCCTTTTGGTTCACCCTTGTGAAGAATACGGATCCGAAAACTGGGCGCAAATTGATTCGGGAGGAGAAAGGTTCCACGAGTTTCGGGGCACGACCGGACAACGACGCAGGCATTCACGTGGACCGCGGATTTGCGAAGTTCATCCGGTTTGTTGTTGTGCGCGGCATTTGTACGGGTTTGTGTTAGTAGGGTCTCGGCCCCGACTGTCGTTCATGACTCTCTCATGCGGGCGAGCAGGCCGTTTTGTGGCTGCCAAAGGCTGTGCTGCCATCTCCGCTCCTAGCCCGCGGCCTTGGGATAGGCTTGCGAGATTCTTTGGTGCCAAGCAAGTGCCATGGCACGCTTATGTGGCGCCGAGCATGCCCCTCCATGCCTCCCACCCAAAACACCTAAACAAACGGGGCCTTTTCCGTTTGCCCAGTGGCAAGTCGACCTGTTGTGAACACGGGGTGGGGCAGGGACGAGCGTGTTCAGTGGTATTCATAACAGACTCTGTTCGCGCTCTCTATCGTCTGCTCATTCACAGAGGAGTGTGTGGGGGGGGTTGGGGGCTTGACCCCCCGGCCCCCCCAACACACACACCTGCCGCCAAGCCGAACGCCCAGCCCCTTCCGAAGCCCCATCTACGGTGCGTAGGTACGGGTCCCAGTATTATTCCCCGTGTACTTCGATGCATTTTCCTGCTGTCAGTTTTGTGCTGCTGTGTACTTAACTGTGTCCGTTGCTGCATCAAATGGGGACAATTCGGTGCTTTTCTACAATTTTGCCAACCTGAATATTCTTCAAAACCGGCGACAATGAGCGGCAAGGAGGACGCCGACAAGTCACTGTTAAACGCCCTGTACAGTGCTTCACCGTTTGCCCCCCGTATCGTGTTTAGGCCATGGATGTAATGCTGCCGCCATCTGGTGCCGTAAGTTGGCGCTGCAGTGGCTGTCGGGATGCGATTCCTTTGCAGGTACCCCGAAGCCAGAAAATGGTAGTTGTGGCCCTCCCCAACCCTCCACAACTGTCTGCAACATTCCACAATCCTCCACAATCCTCCAAAGACCGTCCAAAATCATCAACATCCCTCTGCCATGATAACCCAGGATGTCTTCTGCATAACAAGTGATCGAGACTTTGGCCGATTTTGGTCAATTTGGGGGCGCCGAGACGGCCGATTTTGGTCAATTTGATTGTAAAAATGGGAGAAGTGACAGGGAAGTTGCGATTTTGTTTGTCGCCGCTGTTGTGCCGTGTTCGTGATCGCCGTCGTACACGGTAGATGCCCTTGGTTTCATGTCCCGGAATAATGGTTCGTGTATAGGCTGCTGTTGTAGCTGCAGAGGTGTTGTGCATTATTCTTTGCTGTCTGGCGTCACTCCTCAGCCTCAGCATGTGCTTTGGCCATGTAAAACTTTAGGTTGAACACTGCTTGAAACAAAGCGCCGTGCAGACCCCTCTTGAACTGCAGGGGAGCGTTTATGTGTGCGCGCAGTGCAGGTATGAAGCATAGCTACATATGCAAACCTTCACAGCAGGATCGCAGCGGTAGTGCAGACAGGACAGAGGGTGGAGGAAGACTTCTCAGAGGGCCCCGGTTCTTGCGGAAAACCGTTCCAGGATTGTCACCCTGTTTTCACGAGCCCGTGGTATCGCGCCGGGCCCCAACCGTCAGCCTGCGCCCTGTGATCAGGAACGACAGTTTGACGGGGGACGTGACGTGGATCGTCAAGGTGAAGGTGACGCAGTCCGTCAACACGGAAAAAGTGGTTTCCAAGGAAGTGACCATAGCCCCGTCGACGCTGGCGTCCCGAATGACCAGACTGTACGAGTCCGGCATGGGGTCGGATGTCAAGTTGAGAGTCAAGGTGTGCCGCGTCTGTGGCCAGGATAGGCTATTCCAGGCTGGGGGTACGGGTGGGGGGCGGGGGGAGGGTTCTGGCTGCCCGTGGGCATGTTCACGGTCTGGTGAACACGGTCCCCCATGTTGTGCTGTCTCCGGTAGGCTATGAACCCATGGGCATGTCCATGGTCAGGTGTCCCATATTGTGGTGTGTTTCCTGCGGTGTTTCTCACGTTGCGTTCCCTGATTTCAGACACCCCCAGGCCTGGGAAGTGGTCTAACAATTGCCCCCCCCCAAAAAAAACCATCATGAGGGATGCAGGAATTCTGACGCCTGTCGCAAACGCCGGTGACCGGTGCTTATGTGGACCTGCGGACACGCGGACAGAAGAGGGGGGATGGGGGGCTACCGAGGGGGGCCAAAGCCCCCTTGTCTTATTGCCATCACTTTCTGCAGCCAGGAGGGTGGTCCTGAGATTGGTGTACTCATTGGCATCAGAATGAGTACAGAGGGTGCCATGGGTAGTCCTGGATGTGGCCGTCTCATGCCTCCAAGATTAGGGCGCTGAGCCGTCTGTTGCATGAGATCCCTTGGGTACGAGGGGGCTCCTGTTAACTCAGTTCATTAAACCGATTGCAAACGGACGCTCGCGGCGCACACCAACAGAACAGAAAATGAACCGGACGGATGGCAAGCCACGACAGACGCTCTGGCGTCCGCTTTCGTTCCTTGAAGCTCACCAGAAAATTCCGCTTTGGATCAAAGCGCCGCTGGGTATACCAGTCCCAGCAGGCAGCAAAGGAAGGTGGAGGCGCTGGAGGAGGCCCACCGTGCGGCTGCCCACACTGGAGCCTCCCAGTGCAGCAGGAGCTCAGGCTTGAATCTTGGGACTACATTGTGCGAAACCAGGGTGTCAGAGCTCTGTGAGCGGTAGTTGTTGTCGTGGTCAAAGAGAGAGGGAGAGTAGTGGGCGTTGCCTTGTACAGTCTAGTTGTGTGTGCGGTGTGTGACTTTGTCCTGAGAGGGTGTCAGTGTGTAAGTGTGCACAAGTATGTATCTGGGTGTGTGCATGATGGTGGGCGTAGAGTGGTGGAAGGATTGAGGAATGATTGAAGACTGGCAGGGTAACCAGGAATGATATTGGATCTGATAAAGAAAACAGGACTTCAAATGAGTAAGGATGGAATTCCATAGTGAATCGAGAAAAACTGACCACCGTGAGACAAATTGCAGCTGAATCAAATCAAAAATCAAAACTGCTGTTTAACACCACTGCAAAAAAAGTACCACGCAATCATAGAGGGAAAATGAAGGGCTGGGGGGCTGCGCTGCCACGGAGGCTGCGCACACAGGCAGTGGCGGAAACTCACCTGAACAACATGGAGAGGCGTCTTTGTCCCGCAAAGGGATTGTCCATATTCTCAAGGCTGCCTCTTTGGCGGGAAGTACGGCGGCCTGCTTACTGAGGGCACCTGTGCGTCTCCCCGGAGTTGACCTGAACCATGTGGTGGACTGCAGTGGGGCAAGGGATGGCGCCGGGGGGGGGATCGCGTGGTGTGCGACAGCGAGTGCGCGTTGTGACACTTGTCCAAGGGGGTTCGGGTCGATCTTGTGGACAACCCGGCGTTGGAGCGGGAACCTGGGCTTGACCGTCAATGCTGACGGTCGTCTGCACTTTTCAAGACCCCGTTGCATCACCAAACAGGCCCTTCGGATGTAGCGCCGCAGAAAAAGGGTCATGGCCGAGCCTACAGAGGGTTTGCACCGTTTTGGGGAGAGAGTGTAAAGAAAGTCCCTCATCACGGGCCACATGGCAGCTGCCGTGCCCAATAAAGTTGACGATATCAGTGAGAGTGGCGCATGTCTCGCGCGTCTGTACCAACACACATTTACTGAAGGCGCCAAGACTATGCAATTCCCTTGGACCTGTAGTTTGCGTCCACTTCGCCTTGAGCACTCTGGTCTCCGATGGTGGTGCGGATTGCGAGGCCGTGGCGTTGACTGGATGGACGCACGTTCGGGTGCTCTGCGATGTCTGGGGGCGGCACCGGTGTCGGAACGCCGTCTCCCGAGTCTCCGTCTTCAATATGAAAGGCGCCGGGCATTGTGAAATGGCCCAGTGGTCAAGCTCACGGTGTTGTCGGATTCGCTGTGGCGTCGTTCCAGGATAGGGAAGGCGCCGCTAGCCAGTGGGCATTGTGTCGCAGCACTGTCGCGCTCGCTGCCCTCGGGGAACTGGAGAGGTAAAGCAGAAGGAACGGCAGAATCTGCGGAGCGATAATAAATGCCCCACCAGCACGGGGAGACAGCCCTCAGAAATTGCTTCTTGGGGACCCCAAGGACATCCCAGTAAGATTTTCAATTTTCAGACCAGAATTCGATTCACATTCATTTCGGGTGGTGATCTCGATTTTAGAAAGTTCAAAGTCCCCTCAGTGGTTTTTGCCACAGCAATTGCACGCGGGACCGACCGTGGTTCTTAATTCGGTTGTTATCCCCCCCCCCCTCCTGATCTTTGGAGGGGGGGCGACCCTGCCTGCCAATCCTGGGTGAACATGCACCGTGGGAGTCACCCGTCTAGTGAGTGCTGTTCACGTGCAGCATGCAACGTGAATGCAGGTTGGTACCCCCATCTGTTGGCTGCCCCGATCCGCCCCAGAAGGAAAAACAAAACGGGGTTCAGTACCTTTGTGGCGCCCTGCAGACCGTTTCAAGCCTTTGGACGACAAAAAAAAATTGCCCCCGCTGTGGGTTTGGTACGGGGCAAAGTTGGCTGCCATCCCTCACTGGAGTTCCCCAACCTCACCTCATGTTTGTAGGGTGCCAGTGCCGGCGAAGCTGTGTCCTGCCACAAGCTTATCCTCAGCACCCACTCCGAGGTTTTCGCGGCAATGTTCCAGCATGACGTGCAAGAGAGGCACCAAGGAGAGGTGATGTCGTGGTTGCCCGAAGCTGCAGACCTGCTTTAGCCCAAACATGCGTGCTGTGCGGATTGTGTGGACGGTGTGAAGCCTTTGGACCGTATGGGTTGTATGCGTGGTGTTGGCTGTTAGGACGGTGTGGGCTGTGTGGACAGAATGGACAGACCTGGACCGTTTGGACAAAGTGCGGAGTGCGAGGGCTGTGGAGACTGTAGAGCTCGTGTGGATTGTGTGGATCGTGTGAAATGTGTGTGCCTCAAGTGGACTGTGTCGACAGTGATTGTCACGGGGGGGGGGGGCGGCCGGGCCCGGTCATTGTATGCGACCCCCCCCCAGCAACCCCCCCCCCCCCGCGCCCCCCAGTTTTGAAAGATAGTGGTGCGGGGGCCATGGCGCCAACGGCGCCGAATTTTTGTTCCATACTTAGTTGAACGGGGTACTATGCCTTTGGTCCTTAAGACCCTTCTGACTTTCTTCCAGGCAAAGATGAGAAAGCGCTATTATCGCATACATACCTCTATATCCCCATGCCCCCAGACACATATCCCCCCTTGAGGTATGCATGTGGTAGTAGTGGGTCGCGCGCAGGCCCTCCCCCTTGGAAACCCCCCCCCTTCCGGCCGTACCGCCAACACCCCCCCCCCCTCCCGCCAACCCCCCCCCCAACTGACCCCCTCCCCCCCCCGCAAGTTTTGACAGATAGCTGGGGGGGGGGGTGGGTCGCATCAGACCGATTGTAGTCGCCCCCCCGATTCAGCTTTCCTTCCTATTTCGTCGTTCAAGGCCAGACGCTGCATGCAGACTGCCCCAAGGCTGTTGTACCTGGCCCCCAGTGTGTGTCTTGGTTAGCGTGCCGTGCTGAGAAGTTGCAACGATTGGCAGTGGACTCCCCACAGTTGGCGCTGGTCCAGTGGCTTTTCAAAGCTTGGCAACACCACCGGAACCATGGGGGCTTCCAGGTGAACGCACTGGTTTCAGATTTCAGGAGGAAGTTGTCTGAGTTGTTTGTCCATGGACCATGGGGAAATGTGTTTTGGGAGGTTAGAGTGGGCCAATTGTACCTCTGCTCACAGGTGCTGCTGCAGCCCCTTGGCACGAAGTCTCTCCCAAAGTGAAGTTTGGAATTGCTCAGCACCATGTGACGTAGGGGCAGAGGGTTCCGGATCACCAAAGTGTCACCAAGGGTCACCAAACGAGAAGATGCTCAGGAACATGCCAGGAGCCAAAAGCATCTATCGCTCACCCCCGAACAGTGGCATGCGGATATGTTACATTCTGGTTACGGTTCTCGAAAAAAGAGAAACACTCTCAGGCAAAGGCACAACAAAGAAGAAGAAAGAGAGCTCGTCAGGGGCCGAAGATAGGTCTGTGAAAAGTAGGTTTGAGCCTCGACTGCCTCGGAATGGAGCGAGGGGAGGACACTCTGCTTCTGGATCAGCCTGTTACTCTGCTGCGATGCCCCTGGCCCCCTTTCAAAGGTGGAGATCGAAGGCCTCACAACCCCTGTGTTGCGCGCTTTTGTGAAGTATTTATACGTTGAAGAGATGGAGCCAGACGTTGTGACGACGCTCAGCGAGGGCCTCATTGTAGCTGCTGATATGTATGAGGTCCTGCTCCCTCCTCCAGTGTCTGTGTGCAGGAATTTGCTGCTGTTTGGTGGTGCGTGGGGCAGAAGACAGGACGAAGGACGGTGTTGTGCGAATTGCGACGTGGCGTAGTGATGTGGGGAAAAGCGGCAACATCAGTGCTGATGCTGCACGCCCACTGCACTGCATTGCACTGCACCACGCTGCATTTTTTCGGCACATTTTCTGCACTACACTACACTGCACTGCACTCTGCTGCGCTGCGCTGCACTACACTACACTACACTACACACACTACACGACACTACACTTCACTACACTTCACTACACTACACTACACTACACTACACTACACTACACTACACTACACTACACTACACTACACTACACTACACTACACTACACTACACTACACTACACTACACTACACTACACTACACTACACTACACTACACTACACTACACTACACTACACTACACTACACTACACTACACTACATGACATTGCATTGCATTGCACTCCACTACATTGTACTACACCGCACTGCACTTCACTATACCGCACTCTTCACTCTAAGTACACTACATTACACAATATGACACGACACGACAAAGCATGATGATGCATTACAACTACACTACATTTCGCTACATGACATGACATGACAACACCGAACCACACCATATGTACACCATGCCGTTGGGACCCTTGCAAAGTAAGCTGCTTGAGCAGCCGCTCGGCATCCCCGAGGGCACAATACAAGGCGTCCATGTGGGGTCCATCCCCTTCATCAAATACATGGGCATGGTGTACGGAGCGTACTCTGTCACCCCAACAGCTCGGCCCATGATGAAGTGGGTGGATGACACAATCGCGGTCCTTGCCAAGGGATAGAGTTGGCCAATACAGGGGATCCTCATAGACCAGTGCACCTATTTCCATGGGGGGTTTTGCACATCTCAATGTCAGATAAAAAGATCCAACACGGCTCCATTGGGGACCCACAAACCCTGCAGGCAGTCCACAGCCCCGGCGGCAGCCGACGCACATGTGGGGTACTCCTGGGTCACCGATACCCCGGCGACCAGGGAGAGGGCTGTGCGGCACTCGGGTGAGCTCCCACCAGACTTGGTCCTCCGATACATGGGGATTGATGTATACCACCAGGGGTAGCCCACAGCCCCACAGCCCCCGAAACATCTTGGCCATTAGGGCGGAGATATGGGGCCAAATGAAGCCCCAACGCATGGCCCTTGATGCAGCATTGATGGTCCTCGAGGCCAAGGTCTTGGCGAAACTCTACGCTGCGGCCAGTGTCTACCACCCCACGGCCACAGTGCAGCACGCCAATGACGCGCTCATCGTGCGGTGCTGGAAACACATCATGGGCACCTCCCGCCACGTTGACACAGAGTCGCTTGGGGGCCTGTAAGGATGGTAGTTTGGGGCTCCACCGCTCAGAGTGCTCATGGCAGTGGCCCGGGAGTGGGTCCGATAGGGCATGTGGGCCAAGAACCACTTCCGGTGGGCCTAGGAGACATATTTGGCGGAGCACCACACCCAAAGGGGAGGCTGCCCTGCGGTAGTCACCCCAGGCCAGGTGGGCGTGCCCATGTGGCTCTAGCGCCACTGTGCGTGCACCAACCCCACCCTCGTGACTCTTTGTGGTGCTCGAGGGCCTATCTTCGTGCAATGAAGTGTGTTTGAATGGATTGGAAATGGGTTGGAGACTCTTGTTTTGGCTTCCCACTATCCAAAGTTGCTTTGGATAGCAGTTTCAATTTTTTGGTTGATTTTTTGAAATGGCCATCCAAAATGGCACTTTTGGAGTAAGGGAACACAGTGACCTTGTTTCTCACAACAGGAGTCCCAAAATGCTTTGGAAATGCCCACTGCATGCTGCTGTGGTGCACAGTGCGCAGTGCAATACACAAAGTGGGTGGTGCTGAGGTGCATAAAGCTCAGCGTACAATGGGCGGGTGTGTAATTCTGGTGTGCCATGTGTGCAAAGCACTGTGCACAGGGGGAATATCTGCGCCGTGCATGCACCGCTTGCTACTTTTACGGCGCTTTTTCCCGGAATGGCCTGGGCTTTCCCCCCTCCTAACACGGCCTCTACGCAAAGAAAACCCCTTGGTGGTACACACAGTTGCTTGGTCGGGATAGGTGGCCAGACCTTCGCCCCATGCGCGCTCCACGTCAGGTGCTCCCCCACAGTGTATAGTGTTCAATTAGCAGCCAGTGCATCTTGTGCGGTGTGCAGACAACAAAGTGCACCTTGCAGAGCGCACAACGTGTACGTGTAGCCTAGGGTCGGGTTGTCTCTTATCAGTGCAGCGGGAGGTGGTGCAGTGAAGGGCAGGGCAGGGCAGGGTGGGGTCTGCATTGTCTGTTTTGTACGGCCTGTGTGCAGGTGAAGAGGCTCCTGCACATCTGCGAGGCATCGATGTGTTCGCGCCTGACCGAGCAAAACGCTGCTGATTGGCTGGTGCTGGCGGACCGTCACCACGCCGCGCAGCTGCGCGAGCGCTGCATCTCTTACATCATCGCCCACAGCGCTGCGGTCATGTGTTCGGAGGGATACAAGGAGTTGGCGGCGACTCACCCATCACTCATGCACGAGCTGCTGGTGGCTGCATCGGGGCATGAGACTGGCCCGGCGTCCCCCATCAGCATCAAACCCTAAGATTCATGACCGGCTCGCACAGGGCGGGAGACCTTGCGGCCCACGTTTGCGAGCAATTGTCTCTCCAGTTCCAGTTTTTTTTTCTAATCGGGGGGATGGTGCCACATTCGGAGGGGAGAGGGGGGGCTGTTGATGGCCGGCTGCTGATCATTTGAAAAGAATTCAACGGCACCAGGCAGCAGGCCTGTGGCACCTTCATATCCTTCAAGTCACCTGTAACCCCCAGTCTTCAGTGGCCCCTTGTGCTGCCCCCTGTGCCGGGTCCTCCGTCTGGGATCATTTGATGGTACCCTGGAACTGTCTCCCGCATTTGTCCCTTGGCCCCGCCCCCCATTGCCCTGTCACCATGAGGCCGCCCCCCACTGCCCAAACCTCCCCCCCTTTGACCCACAGGTGGCGGGCTGTGTAGAGGACAGGCCAACGCCCCCCAACCCTTGTGATGTACATACCCCCACCTCTCAGGCCCATGTGCAATGCGGGCCCTGCGGCCACGGCCGCAATGAGGTTCGCCGGCCCAGAAGCTGCTGCCGGCCGGACCGCAGAACGCTCGCCCCCATTCTGTCTGCAGTACGCAGTGCTTGGCATGGTCTCCCGTGCGCAGGGGCGATCCCGGTCCTCTGCTGCTCCGCCAGGGTGCCTGGCACCCAGCGATGTCCATTAGCATTGCCGCACCATCCAGTCGTGTTCACGGCTGCTGCGCTGGACTGCCCCACCCGCAGCCTCCAAACGCCACCCCTCACCACACGCCTGCCAATTTGTGAGCCTTCTCAACCATCATCCTCCAAACGGCCGATCAGGCTTGTGCTCAGTCTGGCGGACACCCTACCCCCCCCCCCCCCGGGGGAGGGGGGGGTCAGGGCCTCTGACCCCCCCCTCCCCTGGGGGGTCAGAGGCCAAAAACAAGTTTCGAGACCTAAAATGGGCCCCAAACTTCGGGCCCCCTTCGATGAATTGCTTTTTTTTCCTGAGGGCATTTTTTCTGATGTGGGTGGGTCGGCTGCGGTCGGCCAGGGGCCCAACCTCCTCTGCTGCATGCCATTTCGGGACCTGATTGATGTTGCGCAGCTTCTCCGGAGGCCGTAGCCGTGCACCCGCTCACCGCATCAACCAACGCCCAGCATGCACCAGCACCGGTTGTAGGGTCCCGGGTTGGGGGGCACCTTGCGTGCGCGCCAACAGTGCAACCGGTCGATTTGCAGTCTGGTGTGCGGTCCTCATGTTGACAGGGGCAGGGGCAGATGGGTACCCGAGCGTTTGCACAGAACGTTTGCAGTAGGCATCAGCGGAGGAAAATGTTTGAAGCCCATTTGTCGCAAAAATCCCCGGACAGGGGCCGGATCTTATGGGATTGGCGCCCCCCCCCCCCCCCCCTTTAGGGGGACTCCCAAGACTAACGCCAGTGTGGGAGTGCATCGGCGCAGCTTTGCAGCCGCGGGTTCAGAGTTTGCGGATGGGGGCACATCGGCATTGCAATGGCTGTTACGATGATCTGTGTTCAGGCTTACGGCCCCAGGCGGGGGCTGACAGAGCAGGGGTTTGCCTGGGAGGGGCGCCAAACGGTTGCAGACTGGCGTATCGTGCATCAGGGGGCACGTGTGCACAACCCCAGCAAAATCACTGAAATTGCCCGAAAAAGCTTTCCGTCAAGTCCCATACAACCCGAGGCCTCCCCCCTCCCCCTCAAAGTGGCCCCCGGCAGCCCGATATGGGCATTGGGGTGTTTTAAGGGTCAGAGGTATGGACGAGAGGGGATGGCAATGAGGGCAAGACCTTGGTAGGGCATTGATACGGGATTGGCCGGCGACCGATATGCGTTGGCTGGGCGCGAGTACCATCTTGAAATGGCTTGACATGGTGGCGGGAGTTGAAGATGGAGTTGCAGAGGGTGACAGAGAAAGAGGGTGGAGAGGAAGCAAGGCCATCCAGGTTTGTAGTGCAGAAGCTGTCGAGGGACAGTTGCGGACGGTTGCAATGCAGTCATTGTTGGGGGATACTTACCAACGTTTGTAGAGGTTTGGACTCGAGCAGCTGTTTGGGTGGGGTTTGTTGACAGATTGGGGCGCACTGCACGACCTCCAGACAGTGGAACTGGGTCAGCGGTACTGTCCCTTGGACGGTCTGTTGGCCCCACTACCACGGCTTATCAACCAAAGAGGCTTGCCCCTTGGTCTCCATCCTGGGCAGGAGCCATGCTGCCACTTCGACTGAACTGCCTGCGAGGGTGTGGGTGGCAATGCGGTGTGTAGTTGACCGTGAGATAGGACAAAAATGCAAGAGGACAAAAATGCAAGAGGAGTTCAGGGTTGGGAGGAACGATGAAAATGACGTAATCTGGATGTTGACCTGCCCCAGTGATGAGCCAGGCCACGCGCACACTGAAAGTCTGGCACAACTTACACCCCTCGCCCCTTCGCCCTTGCACAGGCTTGGGCTTCTTCAAGTACGACTGCCCTGTGGCACGCCCTTTGTGCGCGACTTGACCACAGGATGGGCGCGTGCGCTCGTGCCGGCAATTCTGTCGCTTCTCCCTTGGCTGTGTGCATTGTTTCGCGGCCTGCAGACAGTGCACACAGGTTGCTTTCGGGTTGTACATCACAGTGCCAGATTTAGGCGTGCTTGGAATGTTGCAATATTACCAAACCAGCCGTCCTGCATTTTTTAAGGCGCCGAGCCAGGTGTGTGTCAACGAAGAACCTCTGGAAGGCAGCGACAGCCAACCCCCCCCCCCCCCTCTTTCCAAGCCACCAAGTGTGCAGCGACGCAGCCTGGGTGGATAACATGAACAGTGGCAGTTTGGCAAGACGGTGCTCATCCAACCGCACGTCGAAGAACTATCCCCCGGGGGAAGCTCAGGTGACTGTCCCATGAAAGACTATGGGGGAGTATCAGGCACGGTGCGCGCACGGTGCGGGTACTGGGGTCCAAGGCCCACCAGGAAATAACAGCAATCATCCAGAGCCAATCAGGGGGAATGGTAACGCCTCAGAGCCCACCAAGTACCGTCTACAACTCCTCTCCCGGTAGACCATCTCCTGGAGAACTTGTTCAAATACTTGACACGGTGCGCGCACGGTGCGGATACTCCCCCTACGACCGTATTCCCTGTGAAAGTGTTCCGATTTTGGTCGGTCAGTTTGGGATGAAGGTTTGCCAGCCGATCGTCGCCCTTGACGATGGGCCGAGGCATACCATCCGGGACCCGAAGAGGCCCGACATCCCCGGAGACCTTGCGCATTCCGAAACAGTCCAGCAGTTGACGGGACGGCAGCTGCCCAACATCAACAGAAACGGCGACAGTTTCGGTCGACGAGATCAGAGGGAGGGATGAGGCAGGCGTGTCGCGTACTTTGGGGCCCCATGCAAGACACTCGTGGGATGCTGTTGGCCCTGAAGTGGCGGCAGGGCAGCAACTCTGACCCGCCCCCGCCCTCCCCTTGCCCCAGGTCGTGTTTGTAAATTATTTTCCATGGGCGAGCGGTGTGGGTGGGTCCCATAATGCGTTGCCTCTTCGGACTTGGCCCACCAGCACATGACTTTCCCTTGCCACCTTCCCCGTTCCCCCTCTACTGGACTTGCCAGAGAAGAGGCAACGTGTCGCCTTTGGTGGCTCTTCGGCATCAACATTTTTGACGGTGGGGGGGTGGGGGGTTCTTGCCATGTTCGGTGCCCAAAACAAGCCCCGTCTGTTTCTGGCACGGAGGAGTTCCCCCCTCTCCAGACCCGCCTGCCGATGCAAGGCCGCCCCACCTAACCTTTGTACAGCACCAGCCTGGCAGCCGCACGGCGCAGACTTCTGCTTTTTCTTTCTGTGGGACTTGGGAAAGCGATAAGGCCACACAATTCCTCATGAGCAATTGGGCATTGGTTTGCGTTGAAGTCATTGGGTCCTCAGACTCCACTTCATTGAGAGCGCCGCTTTAAGTCCAATCCACAACACAGCAATGCCCCCAACCCATGCCCAAGTACGACCTCACGGAGGCGCAAATGACACAACACGTCATACTGAAGCCGCGATGGTTTACTGCATTTTGGGACTCCGCTGATTGCAATGCATTCGACATGCTTTACGGCTGTGCACGTGGATCAGGGGAGGGAGGATGAGAAGCATCGTGCCCTGAATGGCGATTTTGCTGAACGGAGAGGCGCCACACAATTATTTGAGTTTTCGTCCCATGTTGCCCAAGAACAGAGAGGAGGGACTCTCTTACAGATTCAGTAACACAGATCTCATTGTGGTCATCAAAGGTAGAGCTGGCACTGTGCACTGGATACTTTCTTCGGTCACACAACACATACACCCCCCCCCCCCTCCTGATCCCCCCACCCCACCTTTCATGCGCAAGCACGGCCTTGTCCAAGCATTGTGACCCCGTGTTGCTGTTGTTTTTCTGACCACAGTCTTTGCGCACAGGAATGTAATGTGGTGTGGTTGTGTGCCAATGGTAGAGGGAAAGATGGGCTGGGCCAGGCTTCAATCAGCTTAAGGACTCATCATGACACAACAGACAAAGATGGTTGATGACGTTTTTGTACCAAAGGATAAGGAGCCCAACATCATTCCTAAGCTTGCTCAAAGATGGTGCCCAAGGTTGGAAAGTATTTCACAGCTCCTGATGCCCCTGCTTGCCAGTGGCCATGGTCTAAGCACCACCAGCCTTTGATACTGTCCTTTTTGGGCAAAAGTCGGTGTGCAAGATGGGGGGCATCAGAAAAAGAACATCGTGGGCGCAGAACATACTCTTACCCTCAAGCAGTGGACGTTGAAAAGCATAGATGAGAAAGATGGTGATGACACCGAGCAACAAAGGGGACAATGGGTCCTCCTTCTGAATTAGGCATGTGCTACATTAGAGGCCCCCCCATTATCACCTTATGTACCCGTATGTAAGCCTCATCCAAACTAAGGTATCTCCGACATGTCTCCAACCAGGTCACGGACACAGAGGCATCCGCTTTTTTGAAGTCAATAGCCACTGAACCCTTTTGTGTTAGATGTCCCACTGACTGTGCTTAGACAAGGCCATACTTATGCATGGATATGAAGCGGGGGGGAGGGGCATGTTGCTTACGGCAGCATTTGACATGGCACCCAATCAACATCAAAACCAATCAAACTGGCCTGCACTCCAAAGCACAATGCTGTGATGGGCGGTGAGGCCATTTTCGGGTTGGCACGCGTCGGCTGAAAAAAAGGTCAAAATCACCTCGCAAAGGTTGTTAGATGAGAAGTCTGAAAGGCAATTGTAATGGATACGACAGAAATAGTGAAATGCTCCGGAGCGTTGCATAGGTGATACATCCGTGGACAAATGGGTCTACAAGCACCTTAAACCTGTTGACAGCCAGGAGGTCCTGCCCAGGGGGAGCGGCACTCACCGTGTGTGCACCGTGCGCCTTTTTTATTTAGATAATTTACCTGACACCATTGTTCTCTTTGTTTCTGCCCTGTGAGGTGCGAGGTTGCTGAGCTGGTACCCCATTTCACCCTACATGCCCAGAGGACTGCACTGTACATGCTATTCCCTGGTCTATTGCTCAGCAACACAATATCATTGTCTAGGGCACGCGCCGGTACCCCTCTGTTCTACAACCGCAGCAGTGCAAATGAGCGGTTGCCAATGTTGCTGTCCAGTGCCTTTCCGTGAGGGTCCGTTTGGGGGGTACAATTGCCCAAAACCGTGCGCACCGTGCGTGCACCGTGCACCCGCGCCCACCCAGACAGTTCGGTGCCATGCAACCCTGTGTGCCTGAGAAGATTCATTCAAATGTAACCCCCCACCCACATTGTCCAGGAGATGCCAACTCAGTTGAGGAGCTTCACACTGAGGCGGTGCAGCAGATGGGGGCCTTGGCACCAGTTAGAAAACTTCCAAGCGATGTCTAATTTTTGACATGATCCCAAGGATTGAGATGCAGCCTTAGCACTGGCAGATGCATTTGAGAGAGAAAAGGCCTGGATTTAGACATATTCGTTGTAGCATACCTCTTACTCTCTTAAACTAAGGTTGCTTTGAATGCGGGGGCTTCAGCAAAACCGCCTGTGCGGTCAAGGGGGGGAAATCGCCGTATGCAACAAAGCCATGTGATGCGCTAAAGGACGGCAGTACTATCAGCAAACGATGGTAGGCACAGAAAACATAGTGATACCATGATAGTGTAGTACCCAGACGTCCATGCAGAAATCCATGAATATTGTTCGAGTCAACCTCATCGCCCATCAGGCACTCCCGTTGATGATCATGTTGTGCGCGGATATTCTGCTCGCGAGTTTTGAGTGCGACACTGAGACGCGTGCAGTATATGCACGGCCGTTGCTACCGGTCGGTACAAGGCTTCTTTTTCTCCGGGGTCCTACTTGACAAGGAGAGGGTGGGTGCAGTGGGATCGGGATCGTAGTGGCCATAAGGCAGCTCCCCTTTCAGGGGTTGGCAAGAGGTAGTTGGGGGTGGAGGTCGCAACGGGGAGGCAACCGACATGCGCTCTGCAGAATTATTACTGGTACGGCTTGCGTGCTATTTTCAGCTCTGGATCTTGTATGCACGTCCTGTGGGGTGCTGCGAGCCACAACATGCGACGCGCGCTGCTGATTGGCGCTCGGCGAGCTTTCTGCACGAAGGGCTTCGCGGCACCGACTGGCATCTTCGTCGACGCCAAGAATTTGACAGATTTCCTACAGAAAGGCGGCTCTCAGCAACTCATCTCATGGGCGGCAGAGGTTGGCAATCCGATTGTGCGCAAGGCGTACGGAAACTGGAACGCCATGCAGGGCGTGGTGCAGACAAGCCTGGTGGAGAACGGCTTCCAGCTCATCCACACACCTTATCCCGTCTCGGGCAAGTCGGCTGCCGACATCGCAATGGTTGTCGATGTGATGGGCGTGCTCTACCAGCGGACGGAGCTGCAAACCTTCATTCTTGCCACTGGTGACAGCGACTTCAGCCAGCTGTTCTGCCATCTGCGGCAATCGGGACGGACTGTGATCGGCGTGGGCCCAGACTCGCCGCTCTCCCGAATTGTAAAGAATAGCTGCGACAAGTACATCTTGATAGACCAGCCCGGTGCCGCGATGCCCTCACCAAGCGCCTGGGAGGAGGCACGAAAGTTGGTGGCACGTACTCTCAAGAGTGTGGACAAGGACCGCAAGACGGCGATCAGTGTTCTGAAGAGACGGATGCTTCTCCTTGACAGCTCATTTGATGAGGCGCGGCTGGGCTGCAAAACGTTCAAGCAGTTTCTCTTCTCGGAGGCAGTGGCCGATCTACTGCCACCCGTCGTAAATGATCAGCACGGCCATCCTTTCCTCGTCTTCAGAGATGATAGGGCCGCCGCCTGTCCGTATGGAATGACTGGCGGCTGGGAAGAGGCACGGAAGTTGGTGGGACGTGCGCTCGCTGATATGCCCAGCGACGGTAAGTTGGCGATAGGTGATCTAAAAGTTCACATGGTGGACCTTGATGATTCATTCGATGAGCGATCTTGGGGTTGCAAGACGTTTAAGCAGTTTGTCGCCTCGAGGGCATTGGCCGATCTACTGCCCCCTGTCGTAAACAATCAGCGCGGCGCTCCTTTCTTCGACTTCAGCGGCGTGGACGATGATTGGAATACATCCAGACACTGGAAGATGTCAGCCAGAGGCTTTTTTTTGGCGCAGAGCCTTGGGTTGTTCAAGCTGCAGACGCCAGTAAGCCCTGCTGCAAGTCCCCGGGAGTCGGCAGAATACGAACCGGCGCTGTATCGCTATGTTCCCGAATTGGCTCAGCAGCTGTTGGAGGCTGACGACGAACTGCTCAGCGAGGCGTTGGATGCCGTAATCCTTGCATCAGCACGCTCCTTTGATTTGCCGTATGAGCTCGCCCTCGAGCGCGTGCGGCCGTACCTGCAGAGCAAACGCGGCCGCACGGACTGGCAAGCACTGGACAATCCCGAAAGCCCTCTCGTGGCGCACATACTCGATGCGAGCCCCTCGAAGCCGCCAACGGACGTCTCAAACGTCTCTGTGCGTGCCGACAAACTCGAACTTTTGTGGACTCGCAATTTTCATATGTACCATCGGCCGCCTAAGGTTCGAAGCCTTGTGCGCGGACTTGAGGCCGCGCTCCAGGCGGACACGGCCACAGTCCGGAGCCGAGCAGCATGGACGAGGATGTTGTTGCCAGCGATGGCGGGGTCCTTATGTGAGCAGGCGCAGGAGGACGGATTGGAGCAACACGAGGCGGGATTGCATGCCCTTCCGCCTTCACCGAGCTTGGAACCTGCACCTTCGCGAGGGGAATAGGGACGACTTGAAGGCCGCGCTCAAGGAGCGGGGGCCTCGCTGTCGAGCGGTGGAAGGAGCAGCCGGTGGGGCGGCAGCTTGGGTCTGTGGGATCACAGGAAGCTAAACCACTCCTGTGTGAGGGGGTAGGGGCAGGCTTCCGCTTGAAGGAGGGGAGGTACCCTCCCTCTTTGGGGTGACGGTGAGCCGTGCTGACCCTTCTGTCCGCCCCCAACGGCCCTCCATCCGGTTTGTACCCGCCAGACATTGCCTTACAACCGCTGCTCTAAGCGCCGGTAACCGCCTTTGCAACTGCTCTTGAAACCCTCTTTGGGCCTGTCCGCAGTCCTCCATGGACACACACACGCGCACACTACGTCACCGCGGATGCACTGGCAAGGCGTTTTCACCACACAGCGGAGAGAGAGCTTGGATCCTGAGTGAACCATCGAAAATTGTGCAGAGTGAGATAAAGTTCAATTACAGTGCATCCTCTGGAATGTCTCCTTTCGGCCGCCGGCAAGCCCGTACTGAGGCCCCTCCCCTTCCCACAAAATGCTCCCAGCCCCGCTTGGCAAATGCATGGCCGTCTCCAAGCACCCCTCTGATGCTTGCTAGCTCCAGTGGCGCATCAGCTGTCTCGGCTATTCCTTGCTGTCTGCTGTCCCACAGTGCTTTGCTGGCCACACGTAATAACAATGACCGTTTGCCATCTGCTGCGGTACGCCTGCCAGACCGGGACATCACCAGCCGTTATCGATTGTCTGCTGGCGCACGATACCTCTGGACCCGCATAGGTGTTTCGTTGGTTGCATTGCAACACGGATGGAGCCCTGGCAATTGTGCTTGCTGCCGGACCAGGCAGCCAACTGCTTGTATTCCGCTTGTTGGAGATTGCCCCAGATGAGGTAGATTTGCACAGTAATTCGCCACTCAAGGGGGAAGCGGCATGCATGGTGCGCGCACCATGCATCTTTTATTTATTGTATATATTGCATACCCCCCCAAAAAGGGGGGTATACAACGCCCGCGCCTGCGCTTGATCTAACAACCTCTCTTCGAGGTGAATTTGCAATAGGGAGAAGCTGGTTGAGCCATTATTGATACACAAACTTTTGGTTCCCAGACCCCCCCTTCCAATACTTCTCTGGTGGAAAGTAGTCGAGGCTCTAGAGCTTGGGGCACCAAGAAGCGTGCAGTGCGTATGCATGCTGGAGACAACCTCTTACACAATGAGGTGCTACGGGCCATTGCTCAGAGGCATGAGAGGGATTGCTTGTGGCAAAAGCGCATGGTATTTCTGCCGGTGCGCAGCCAAGGGCAAGGGTGCAGGGCCTCCTCCTACGGTGTATGGCCATTCTAATACTTTGCTGCCTTCCACATACCTGCCTCCAATGCAAGACGCGTGCATGTATCAACAGAAATATAATGTCCCTTATGTCTTATCTCTAATGTCCGGGCTCGTCACTGTCTCCATCATCGCTGCTTATGTCACCAAAAAAAAATATGATCATCATGGTGTGCTTCATGACGGAGAAGAACAGAACCAGCTCTTCGTTTTGGGAGGTGATGGCAGCTTCCAGCACCTTGTGGGTGCGGGTGCACGGTTCGCGCACGGTGCGCACCGTTTGGGGCAATTACACAGCTTTCAGCCCCCAATTGGACCCTCACAGAAAGGTACTGGACAGCAACATTGGCACCAAGAAAACAGCCCCGAAATGGGTATCACATCAGTTTCTTGCAGTCTGAATTGAATTTGGATTGTACACAGCCAAATGATTGGCGGTGGAGTACAGCAGCATCATGCATTACCGCCTTCCCAGTCAGCTCATATTGTATGCGTAGTTCATCACCAGGACGCTGCGAGGGACCCAGAATAGTGGCAGGAACCCACTCATTTGCACTGCTGCGAATGAAGTTGAACAATGAACCGTGTCAACTTCATTGTTCCCAATTTAGATATGGAAGTACGATGCTCACGTGCAGGGGGCGTGGGGTTACACCCGGGAAAACTTGCGCGCATTAAGTTCTTGCAGAAGTTGGGGCGCAATTCACAGCCACTTTTTGAAGGGTTGGTGCATACTTCATCCAATTCGTTTTGAGGATTGGTCCACGATTGCCCCTCAGCCACTATTGCCCTCTCAATCCAACCATCCGGAGGCCTCCGAGAATTGCAAACAGCCATTTGGAAGCTTCCGGGAAGTATCAGCAACGAAGCAAAAGCTTCCAAGAATTGACAATAGCCATCCGGAGGGGGAGGGGTGGTGGTTGGAAGTGGTGGGAGTGACATTTTGTGTTGTTGAAGGGGGAGCCTTCAGCGCAGTGCGCGCGCAGTGCAACTATTTGGGCGTCTGGCCGTACTAGTGACCCATACTCTGAGATACTAGGGGCCCCTAGGGGCATCATGGTGACCCCTAGCGTACATTTTGACTTCTTATTTTGTCCCCCTTTGTTGGGGACCCCCGAGAATGCAGGGGTGGTAGACCTGAATGAAGTTCAAGTGGAGTTGTTCGTGAGTAAGGAGAAGCATATGATGCAGCTCTACTGTTCGCGATACCTCAATAACGCCTATCGCTTCTACTGGAGATCGATGGGGTTGTGCTATGCTATCTCCCCATTCTCCCAACTTGCTAAGGTGTTGACCAAGATCGCCCTTAAAGGAGCGAGAGTGGTACTGTGTACCCCAGTTTGCAACTTTCTTGAGCTGGGGCAGTTTGGGTCACCTAATTCTAAGGGCGTTTCCAAGGGGTGTGCTTGGGGGCTCTTCGGGGGGAACACAATCTAAAGGTAGCACGCAGTGCGCGCGCAGTGCAAAGATTCCCCCGGATTCTCATATTTCGGCTTGTACAAGGTGCCTTGCAGAGAAGGTTTGCGGTCTAGTGCGGTCTACTTGGGGACTTCCCAAGGTGAGGATAAACTATCGTTTGCTGTGTAAACGGTGGTTTCTGTGTTGGCTCCCAGCCTATTTGTATGTTACACAGATTATTTATTGTTTATTAGGGCTAGACAGCCCAGTGGCCCTGCACCAGACTATTGTCTTGTCCTTTCCCTCTTCTTTCTACCATAACTGGCTGTGTTGGCAAAGAGTGCCAGCACACATTTTACCCCACAGACCTCAACTTCTTGACTGCCGTCAACCTGTACATCCACAATGCCGTCCGACAACAGCAATAAGAAACGCCCTGCCGAGGAGGAGCCCGAATTGGCGGCAGTATGGGCGTTCATTGAGCACGCCTTCCCACTGTGGGTGACAAGGGTATCTCCGGACAAACTCGCCAATTGCGTGGCTGAAATGTCCATCCGATGGGTCCAAGCTGGCCACAATGTACCACAAGTATCGAACGCTCTCAAAGCTCAACTGGCCATAGACATACCACCAGAGAAGATACTGGACATCTTATTCGCCTGGGAGGAGGTCCACAAATCCAGGTACCTACCAGAGACTGGCAAATTTGTACCGCTGAAGACGGCAAGTGGCTCCCGCAAGTCGTGAACCTCCGAGTCCGAGAAGAAATCCTCCATCAAAATCGTGGAGTCTAAGATCGAGGAGCTGGAAAAAGGGCTGGCTAAGGCAGAGAAGGAGAGATCCAGGTCCAGCAGGGAAGACTGGCTTGCCCTCCCCCTCACCGTCCAAACGATCCAAGATTACAGGGACTCCACCACTGGCCTGACTGGATGGATGATTGATGTACTGGACATGGTATCAAGCGCAGTCGAGGAAAACATCCTGGATGATCCCCCTGTGGTCCAGGCCAGCGACATTTGGGCGCTGGTGGTGAAGGCCCAGAAACAGTACGAACGCAAGTATGCGAGGTTCAGTAAGGGGTCTAAGACCTCTAAGAAGAAACGCCGATCCAGATCCCGGTCGCCCAGGAGGTCCAGATCCAGCAGGGGGCGACGACACCGCCGTTCAAAGTCCCGCTCACGCTCCAACTCCCGCTCGGCCCGTTCCGCATCCACTGGATCGTCTGGGGAAGATACCGACATCGAGTACTACTATCGTGGGAAATTCCGCTTCTGCGAGATTGATGGGATTGAGTATGTTGTCTCTGCCAGCGGCAAACGCTGGCGCACCGACCGTCCCCCGCCGGGGGACTGCGACTTTTGCGGAGGCCGCCATTGGGAGTGGAAATGCTCCAGGCGTCACAGGCGCTGAAGCGGCTCCTCAGGATCCAGGCAGGGCAGTGGGCACGAGCCCTGTCCACCTGATGAGCTGGAAGAAGGTTTCTCACAATGGGCCCAAAGACTTGACGACCTGCGCAAACTGCGCCAAAAGGAAAACCCATCCGACTGGAGGACTGTCGCGCTCGCATCCTGGGCCAACTCAACACTCCAAATTTATGCAGGCCACATCAAAGCCATGGCTGCCACACAATTCGCATCGGAAGCCAGAGAACACAAAATCGTCCTGCGAAAGTACCTCTTCGGGCTGGCTCAAAGGCACACCACAGCATCTGGTATGCGACAGGCGATCAGTGCGTGCAGGCTGCTGGAGGAGCTTGACATCTGCCCCATCTTTGTCCCGTCCAATGCATGGCGACTCGTCCGTGGTAAAGAGAGGCTCGCGGGGGCAGGCAGATCGCAGCGTTGGGGCTCGCTGGAGGTGCTGGAGGTCATGGGGCGCAGGGCGCAGTCACCACACGAACGACTGGTCGCAGCGCTGGCAGTCCTGTCCACAGCGTATTGCCTCAGAATTGGGGAGGCGGCCAGCATCCGGGCCGTCGACCTACTCCAAAGCAAATCGTCCATCCGGTTTTTCGACCAGAAATCCAAACGCCAATGGGTCACCAGGCCAGCTGGGAGCTATATTGACAGACTATCTGGCTTCCTGCGGCTTCAAGTCAGCATCCAGGGTCGGTCACCAT
Organism: Eutreptiella sp. 'Long Island Sound 2002'; assembly: GCA_964036045.1. Classification (NCBI taxonomy): domain Eukaryota; phylum Euglenozoa; class Euglenophyceae; order Eutreptiales; family Eutreptiaceae; genus Eutreptiella; species Eutreptiella sp. 'Long Island Sound 2002'. Next base: position 185,354,749 of record OZ038380.1, on the reverse strand, counting down.
ACCTCCCTATCATCGCGGGGGGCACTCGAGCCCTGTCCGCAACGATGTCGCGGCTTCTTGAGGGCACGGAGTTCCACGGTATCACATGGCACGCGTGGCGCCGCGCAGGGGCCACCATGTTTATGCGAGCAGGCGGTACGATGCCAGAGCTACTGCAATGGGGTCGCTGGAAGTCACTGCGGGTGGCCCGGAAGTACGTCGCCCGATGGGATGGGGTACCGTGGGCTAGAGGCAAAGTCCCATGGCCTGTCGTTATTCCTGGATCGGTGGGGGACTGGCGCTATGAATGGCGGGAGTTCAAGGCCAACAGCCTGTGGCCCCCCCGTCAGTTCATCCGAGACACGGACTTGGAGTGGTGTACGGACGACTCAGGAGCTGAAGATGTGGACGACCAGTCCGGTGCCCCTGATGTTCAATTCGACGTGGGAGTTCCGGCCCAGGGAGTTAAGAGGACGGCACGCTCCACAGAACCGGACCTTCCGGTGCCTAAAAAGAGACCTACCGCCAATACCTCGACGACAGGGTCAACCCCATCACGTCCAGAGATCCAAGGGGGCCCAACTGGCGACCAGATGGCCCAGGAACCCGCCACCACTACAGGCAGACGTGCGCCTCGAAAAGTCCCAGCCCGGCAGAAGCGGCCAGCTACTACCAACATATCTAAGGATACCGCCCGCCTCGCGTCACTCGCCAACAAGGCGCGCAAGACGGCCCAGGCCTCAGGGGCGGGAGTTCGATGACACTTTATCCATGCGTCCTTCGCATGGTCACTCTTCTCGTCAGATTCATCAGTGGCGGTCCCAACTGTGGCGGTTGGCTCGGCGGGTCAGGCTGCCACCACGCTGGACGTTTGCTCAGCTGTGGCGGCCTCTGTTTGCCGTGTTTATGGTGGCGGTGGAGTTTGTTCGTAGGTTAGGCTCGTTTCAATATGTTCAGTTCGTATTGGACACTGTTAAGCACTTGCAATTTGCTGAGCTCCTGGCCACATGTGTTGGCCTGTCCCCGACTAGTCCCAAGAAGGGAGCGTCACTGGGTCCAGGGTGTACAGACCAGAGGGGTCATCTACAGGTGCCAGTTCAGGTCGCTGAGATGGGACTGGGACCTGCAGGAAGGGTCCCAATACCCCAGGATATTTGGGACGCCATTGCCACGCACCAGGCGCTTTCTGCTATGTCCAGTGTGGAAGTGCCCCGGAAGCGCCTTCGTCCTGAAGAGCTGGCTATGACTCAGGCGCTGATTCGGCAGGGTCACTTGTCTGTCATTCTCGACGGCATGCGCGGTTCCGGACGTGCGCCCAGTGCACCCATTTTTGTCATTCCTAAAACTGCCACTAAATGCTCTTTTATAGTCAATTGTACCCTAGGCAACCAGGCCCACCGTGGTCCTAAGCCGCATATGATCCTTCCTAATTTGCATACTTTGAGGCACAAGTTCGTTCGCTGGGCTGCCATGCCCTGCAGCGCTGCTCCCAGTAGATGGCTTATTAAACTGGATCTTACAAACTGCTTCCCGTCGCTCAGGATTCCAGAGTCTGCCTGGGGCACTTTTAGGGTCTAGGGCCCTGCTGATTCCACCTGCGACCTGCGATCCCTTCCTTTTGGGTGGAAGTTGTCCCCTGCCATCTGCCAGGAGGTTGTAGGTAGGTCTGTGGCCACCGGCCTGTCTTGCATGCCGGCTCCACGACCCAACACTGATGGTAGTGCGATTGATTATGACCACTACCTCGATGACCTGCTATTTGTGCAGGAGGACAGGCCCTGGTTGGAGATGTGTGGCCGTATGTTACCAGAGATTTTACAGCTCTAGGGTTATATTATCTCTCATAAAAGCCAACTCCAGCCTGTCCAGTCTACCACCTGGTTGGGCAAGGACATCAACCTTAAGCAGTTATCTGTCGGAAATTCACAGTACCTGCGCACGCGAATTTTTTCGGCCCTTATAAATATCCATGGACGTGTTGTGCGCGCTAAGACTGTCATTCGTATCCTGGGTCTCATAGGGTGGTTGGCGGCCCCCAAGAAGGGGCATCTTCCGTTTCTAGCGGGAGTTTGGACGGCGGTTTCGTACAGCCGATCTGAATATATCCGAGTAACCGGTACATTCTGGAGATCGCTGGTTTCAGCGTCCCTGGTAGCCATGCCTGATTTCCGTCCACCCCCCGTATTATCTCAGTCCTGGTTATATGCTAAATGGATTGCGGTGGATGCTGCAGAGTATGTGAACGACCGGGGGGCCGTACGCTACCGGGTGGGGCTGTACTCCTCAGGCAGAGGCAAAGTGTTTGAATGTCCCTCATGGGTGTCCACCCAGCAAGTCGCAGAGATGTACGGTATGTCTGTCCTGGTCAAGTTTTCAATCTCCAGTCAGTTCCCCCAGGTCACAATGCTCCAGGACAATATGCAGACGGTGTGGGGAACTGTCAATCTCAGGGCACAGACCCAGCACTGGAAACAACGACGCATCCTCCGAGGGGTCATCCACAGGCTCCGCACGTCGCAGCTGACCCTGCACGTGACCTGGGTGCCAAGCCATCTACAGCCAGCGGATCCACTGTCCAGGGTGCAGTCCCTCCATGCCAGTCACATCAGGGATGCTACCCGCCAGGCGGCTACTATATGGTCTAAACTAACGCAGTCTTTGGATCAGGTAAAACCATACGGGGTGGTGTTTGTCCCCCACTGATTATGGTGTCTGCTGCGATCCTGCGATTTTCACTTCTTATCCTCTCTTTTTCTCTTTTGATGGGACATCAGTCTGTTTGCAGAGCCCAATTTTTGAAGCCTGGTACACCCAGGGGCATCCAGTGTTGAGGTACATAAGGGCAGGAAAGAGGCCTAGGTGGTTCGTGCTATTGCAATGAATTCACTGTGTTTTGATGCATGTATCACTGAAACTATCGTTTGCTGTGTAAACAGTGGTTTCTGTGTTGGCTCCCGGCCTATTTGTATGTTACACAAATTATTTATTGTTTATCAGGGCTAGACAGCCCAGTGGCCCCACCCACCCGCCCCTTGCCTGTCTTCTGTACTACGCACTTGCTATGATGAACTGCTACCAGCCGAGGCCTAGGTGGTTCCTGCTATTGCAATGAATTCACTGTGTTTTGATGCATGTATCACTGAAACTTGGGGCTAGAGATAAGATACTTAATACAAAGGTAGCGCGCCGGGCATGCACCAGGCGGACATTCCCCCGGAGGCGCCAGGAATGAACAACAATCATGCAGATGCCTCCAAAAGCCTCCCAAAATCAACGGCCTTCATCCAGAAGCTGCAATGAGAGATCCAACACAGATCACAGCTCACAGAGGGGCAGTCCTGGGAAGGTATTCTTGCCTCACACCCCCTCTGAGGTATCCTGTGTTCACCTGACATTGCAAACTGCACGGCCCAAGCTCCCCCAAGTTGTGGAAACCCGCCATGGGACCTGGAGGCGGCCGTGGTCATGGTTCACCAGGTGTTCCATGACCAGATAGCCATCGATTTGTGGAGAGGACCTTATGCCCCCTTTGTATGAGGATGGCGGGGAGGCGGTAGGGCCAACAATGTGTTGTCTCACACTATGGGTCTGAAGTTCCCCCGGCACAATCTTGAAAAGTTTCGATAGTGCTGGGCAGTAGAAAAAAATTAGCCATTGATTCTTGGAGAGGAGATATGGAACATGTTTTCTTATCACACATACGGCTGTGTGCCACCAAACAGAATGGGGCAGAATGAAGACAAAGAGGAGACCCACCCCCACACGCACACCCACATGCATGTAGACTAGAAACCATGTCATGCAATTGAGGAGAGAAAAGGCACACTTGACCAATGAATCATGCCAGTTGAGCACCTTGTCCGCTTCTTCTAAATCATATACCACATCCTGCATTTGATGATAGGACATGCGAATTGTGAACATGAAATGTGAAACGTCCTACATTTGATGATGACATTACACACCATCGTGATGCTCCGCCGCGATATTAAGAAACGCCATTACAAAAACCAGTCGCATGTGTAGTGGTCAAATAGGCTAGCATGAGTGGAGTAAAGTGCCACTGATAACATTGCTCACTCATTTCGATGTGAAAATTGCAATTCGTGCTTTGTGGTCATATTCAATACAACCAGGTTCCAAAAATGGCAGCAACAGGGTGGACAATAATGCCAATCCATAATCCATAATCCAAGGTGCAGGGGCTGTCAGTGGATTTACTATCTCCAATTGCCTCGCAGAGAGGTTGTTGGAGAAAGGAAACCCTATTGTAACCAGAAAAAATTTTCTTTGGCGCATTTGGTACCATGGATATTTGGGGCAAGTGATGATCTCCCTACGGGGACTCCATGGGGGCAATACCGTATGAAATTGGATGTTGGGCCCCTTGTAAAAGCATCATTATGGGATATAAATTATCCCCCAATGAATTTTTTTTTAATTTTGACCCCTCAGCCCCTCGAACTTGGTTCGCCCATTGCGGCCACTGTGTGTTGATCCAGACCTAGGTCTGTTGAACCTTTTTTTGCTCTCTCGACCCCTACCCAACGCCAGAGGTCCCCTTGCAACCGCCCCTCCCCCCCCCCCTTCCCAAGAGACCGCCACTTCAGTATTTTGCTAGGCAATATCTATTGCGATGGTTTGTGTTGCCCATTTGTCACACACGGCGTTTCCCATCACTGCAAATCAATCACTTGTCTGTTTTCTGTGATATTCTCTCCCCAAAGGCGGTGTATGGGGTGTCATATTGCTTTTTCACAGCCAAGATGTTGCCCCCAAGGCAAGAGTAAGGCTAGCCCCCAAATAGGCTGGTCATGTTGATGGTAAGGTAGAAACGGGCGTGCTCACACCCGTGGGGGTACTTGTGTGCAATACAGCTCACAGGATCTCCAGTGCGCCCCCCCACCACATAGACACCATACAACTCACAGGCTCGCCGATCTAGTGGGGTGTTGCGTTGAATGATGATGGCTAATGCCCTGTCGTGGGGCCTGGAGTGTGTTTTTCGACGCTCTATGCACAACATGTTTGTAGGCATTCTTGGTGTGTTTTTCACCCCGTTTGGGCATTGGGTGCTTCAATGGGTGGGTGGGGCCTTCCCAAGGGGTTGTGTACGAGATCCACACGGCACAACTCAAAAATCAATAATTTTTATTTGTCGGATATTGTGACCACCCATTTTGGTCAAAAGATGTTGGCAAAAGTAATTGATTTTGTATTTGTTTATACATACTACAAAGACCCCACAATGGGAGGCCTACGGGCGTGGCAGTCTCCCACTGCATAACTTGGTTTCAGATTCAGCTAATCCTCACTGCGTGTCAGATCCGCTACCGCATTCATTGTTGGATCTTGGTAGAACTGGACAGCTTTGGACCTTGGGAATACTGTGCATGCAGTGTGCCCGCAGTGCGCACACAGTGCAAAATTTTGTATGTCGGCAACTACTTGAACCCTAGTTTTGGCCTTTTTTCACTAGTTAGTTGTTCCACAACAGATTTTTTTTACGCTTCTTATGCAATGAGGATGTGGCACATTTGAACTGCCACCCATGCCATTTTGCCCATTTTTACCCGGTTTTGTTGCATGTTGTTTGTTTTCGGTGGATGTTGGATTATGATGATGGGGAATCACCGGACGTCGTGTACACTCACAATGCAACTAATCGGCAGGTGGGTTGTTACACACCCCAAAGCGGATTCCAACCTTCATGGTCATTGCCTTGCTATCTCTAGGAAACAATGTCTTGTTGATTCTCTTTATGAGCCAACACTTGAACCCTCCATCCGCACTCTCGCAGCATTGCAAATCAATAGCATGGCCTATCAGTAACGGCCCATTGTGCTGCATATTGCTACAAGTTGGTGCACCAACTTAGCCCTTGATTCTGAGAGGCTGTCTCAAGTACCCCCCCCCCCCCCGTGTCCAAGAACCACCTTGCGCAAGAACCAACCCCTGGTTCCGCGGTCAAATTCTCGCATCACTTTTTTTACCAGGGTAGTGGGTTTTTCATGTTTCTGGTGGATGTAGGACAGCTATTCAGGTGTGCAGGACATCATTTCATGTGTGTGACTACGGGTCCCCCCATCACGGGGGACCCTATCAGTCACTCACAGGCGCACATACCCCTTAAACCCCTCCCCCCCTGCTCTCGACCCCTTCCCTGAAGCAACCAGCCCCTGACAAGAAACAAACAAACGTCAGTTAAACACAGGGGGCCATTGACAGCACCACTTTGCAAATTTTATTTTTTCATTTTTGGCGAACCATCCTTTCTTAGTTAAACATTCACTCCTTTGGTGTTCATTTGTCAACGTGGTTAACTGTGGGAAAGGAGAGGGCACGCATGTCCCGGCGCAACGCGCCGGAATTTTTTTTTTCCGCGGTACGGGGTTGCCCACGGCTGTGCGCAAGAACCAACCCCTGGTTCCGCGGTCAAATTTAGGGGCAAAAGTGTGCGCAAGAACCGACCCCTGGTTCCGCGGTCAAACATTGCTGGTTCCTGGACACGGGGGGGGGGGTACCATACAGTGAGCGAGCTATGCCAGCTCATCTTGGTCTGGACTAAAGAAAAAACAACCCCCACAATCTTCCATGTCCCTAAGTGCTCCCCTCGCTTCTTCTAGGTGTCTTCCTGAAGGCAATAGAATCTGCATTGTTGAAAGAAATAATTAGCGTTGCTGCCGTGCAGCAACAACGAACTCCTGCAATGGAAAATGGGAGATGCGAGTTAATATCTCGGTACAATGCCCCCTTTGCAGATACAGTGGTGAACTCATATGCTGCTCTCTGAATGCCCAAGTGATATAGACAAGGAAAGCTCCTCAGCTTTATTTGGCCGACGCTAAAATTATGCAGATGACTTTTGTCCAGCCCCAGAGGGTGGCGGGAAGAACAACACATTGTAAATGCTGTAAGCAACCTGGTTGCCGAAGAAGAAATGGCTGCCGGCCAGCCGCAGAATTGCGCATATGTTTGATTTCTGTGTGCTCTCTGTCGGCTTTCTGCGTGTCGGAGGGTGGGATCAGGGGGCGCTCGCAATGCACGCAACACAGGCCCACAAACCAGTGTTTCCCCGGTTGCCAGCATTGACACCCCCCTTTAGTGACCGCCCCTGCTGGTGTTCCTCAGCACCCGTGTCCCGATTGCCATGCAATTCCTCGCCGTGGTTTTGAAGGACCACCCGCCCCTTCGCCACTGGCTGATGGCTCCATCTTCATGCGCCACCGGGGCCGATAGTACTGCATCCCAGGCGCCACCCATGCCCCCAGCCCCACTGCACTCCACGTCCCGGACTCAGCCCGTTTCGGCCGAACAAGCCCAACCCCGCTCCCGCCCCAAGCCCAAACCCACCCACTTGGCCGCTGCCCCGGCCCCAGCCCATGGCCCGCTGAGACCCGCCTTGCGGCAGTGCACCCAGGCCCCGTCGAGCGCTGGGACCGCCCACGGCCTCCGCGAAGAGTCAAAGGCACAAGGCGCTACCCCTCCCGTGGGCTCGCCAGCCGCCAGAGACCGTACCCCTCCTCATGAGCTGGCTCAGCCTGCACCTGCGCCGCTGCCTCGCTCAATCCAGGTCCGTTTCCTGCTCCCTGGGCGGGTCTAATTGGGGAATGGGCCAGGGGGGGGGGGACTCCTGCTGTATGACGTTTGAAGCATTGTCTGGGCGTTCGGCGGCACACTCTGCTACTGACCGTCGACTGGATAGACAGTTTATAGGACTTTAGATGTAGTGAACATCTGTGGACTCCATGCCATCTTGTTTGCTACAGCGAAAGGCGCCTATGACATGTCACTGAAGAGCTTTCCTCTTTGACTTTTGCTTCGCACTTCTGCTTTGTGCCTGACAGTACCGGCCGTGCACACGCATCTGTACCCCATAGCGGGGGTCAGTTTCCAGCTCTCCAACAAATGGGGGTGGACATGGAGCTCCGGGACCAAACGCATGTTTTGACTCGCAAAAGCAGCTTGAAGTCGCCAGGCGGCCCGGACGGGAAATTCGTTGGAATCCCATGGCACATGCCTCAAAATGATGAGGGGGAGCGTGGGGATCATTTTCACACATATTTGCCCCCCACCCTGCGAACTGCCCTTTGAACCACCGGCTGTGTGCAGGCAGTGAACCTCGTTGTTTGAGCAGCATTTCACGTGAAGTTGCAACTACAAGATGTTTTGTTAGAGGTGCACACATATGAAGATTCAAAGCATGATCCCCTTTTGGCTTCACTTTGGGTTTTTGATCGCACGATGGTCTGCACTTACAGTCGTGTGATCCGGACCATTCTTGGAGCTAGCACCTGCACCCAAAATTTGTGACACCTGTCAACACCTGCCCAAAACATTTGTGACAGCTATTGGCAACCTCTTTTCTGCCCATAGGGTGGGTCCTTTGAATGATGCAGTGGATGCAGCGGATGATGAAGGGTCTCCTGGTCAGGGGCCTACGATGCTAAAGTTTTCTGATCATGAGTCGTTTGATGGTGAGGGCAGCTCTTCGGTGTCCTTGCACAGTGACAGCAGTGCCTGCACCACGGTGCTGTGGGCAGCCCCAGAGTCTAGCAGGCAAGCTTCAAGCAAGGCGATGCCCGGATCTCTCGGTATATGAAGTGCGCCTTTCTGTACTGTTCTATGAAAACCGTAACATGGTTGACAAAACACGGTCAAACCAGGCAGAGTAAGATCCACAGAGCAAAGATTGTCGCATAGCAATTGTGTGGCCCGGGCCGATTGAGTTGGAACTGCCGGACAATGCTGCATATGCATACCAGGACGTGCATGTGTGGAGCGCTTTGTTGACCTACGTGCGGCCCCCCCAGCCCCATATTGGTCTGCCCCCCCCCCCCCCCAAAAAGAACTCGGTGTGCCACAGTGGAGCTGCCGAACATTGCTGCATATGCATACCGGGACGTGCATGTGTGGAGCGCTTTGTTGACCTGCGTGCGGGCCCACCACCAGAGGTTCAATGGTATTCATCCAATAGGGCCTCAACCACGGCAATACCCGGCACATCCGTTGACCACGCCGATGCAAGCCAATTCAACATGAACTGGAGTCATTTGTTGAGCACTGAATTTGGAATCTTCAAGGCGGCCTTGCTGGTGACCACATTCCTCTTACAAGCAAAGACAACGAGGGATTAGGGAGCGGACCGCGTCGCATGCCATCAAGAGACATGGGTGCAACTGTAATGGAAATGGTAATACCTTTTACAGCTTGGAATCGTGGCACTTCACTGTCGAATAGTGGGTCAGTCTACCAAATCACCCCAATACACGCACCAGGCGCGCACCGCGTATGGTACTCCCCTGCCGTCTGCGGCGCTTCTGTCGTGATGATGCTGGGGCACACCCGCTCCACGTGCTAGTGTTCCATCTTTGGCCTTCGTGGATGCTGGCCCTGGAAATGCTGCGGATCCTGTTCATTCTGCGCGCTGCATATTCAATGACAGTGGTGCAATTTTGACCTTCGGGGAACGTTCGCATGCGTTGCGGTCTAATACAGGGGCGGGGGGGGGGGGGGTGTTTCGTGGCACTTTAATTTCGCGTGGGAAATTTCGCGTTTCAAATTGACCGCGAAATTTGCCACGCGAAATTGCGGGTTCTCCGCGAATTTCTCGCACACTAGCGGTACACACGGTGGACTCTGGCGGGTGGTGATGCACTCAATCATGGGGCTAAGCGAAATTTCCCACAGGGAAATTTATCACCGGGAATTTGACTTGGCACAAGATTTCCCCCCCTCCTGTACAGTGCAGCTTGTCCACAACAATAGCTACGCCTGTCCCCGCTTGCCCCGAGCAAGGGCGACGCCGGTCCCACCCGCCCGGCCAAGCGCCCGCCCCTCCCCCCCCAATGCCCCCCGCCCTCCGCAGGTGACGTTCACCACCAGCTGCGTGCTCATGCCCCCGAAGGCGCAGTGGGCCCGCTTCATCGCGATCAAGCGGAACCACATGAAGCCCTCCATCAAGCGGCCCCCCTACCCCCACGTCACCCTCGTCGCCCCCTTCGTGCCCCCCGCGCACCTCCCCGCCGCCGCCGCCCTGCTGCGCGCCGCCCTGCAGGGGGTTGAGCCCTTCTCCCTCCGGTTCGCCTCCTTCGAGCTGTTCGACAACCGGAGCAACAGCACGCTGTACCTGCCGCCGGAGGAGTCGCGCCCGGGGGCCCTGCGGGCCCTGCGCGACACCTGCGTCGCCCTCGTCCCGGACACCCCCGCGGCCGCGGCCGCGCGGGAGAAGGCCTTCGAGGCGCACTTGGGGGTGGGCTTCTTCCCGGACCGGGCGCGGGCGCGGGCGTGCCAGGCGGCGTACCAGGCGGAGTGGGAGCCCATCGACTACGTGGTGCGGGAGGTGTACTTCGTGGCCCGGCCCGCGCAGGACGCGCCGTGGGAGGTGAGGGCGGTGGTGCCGCTGGGCCGGGCTCCCGGGGCGCCGGTGATCGCCGTGGGGGAGACGACGCGGCTGTGAGCGGGCGGCGGGGCGGGGGGGGGGGGGGCGCGTGGTGCACCGCGCCAGAGACAGTGCAGGGGAATGGAGTGGCACGTTGTTGTGCTGATGCAGACCCCATCCCCTTCGCCCCCCATAACCTTCGCCTTCCTTGTCTGGTGTGATATGCAAGACCACTGCTGGTGTTCCAAGATGATTTGCGGCCCGATTCCCCCCCTTTTTCTCGTAAGATGCGGCTCGTCCAAGATACTGCGAGCTTATCAGGGATGCGTCAGGAGGGAAGGGACCTCAGAGGCGGCCCCAGAGGCGATTAGGCAGGCGGTTGGAGAAGGTTCCCGAAGCGGTTGGGGGCGGTTACTGTCGGTTACAAATGCCATTGAGGCCGGCACTTGGCGCCAGGGAGACAGTGGCTGGGCATAGGCTGGGCGTCCTGGAGGGGGAGGGGGGCTGGTACCTCCGCCCCTTCCAATGCATCCCTGGAGCTTATGTACCGTGTTGATGTGGGGCCGAAGTGACTTCGCGGTGTTTTTTTTTTTGGTTCCGCACTCGGTTCCGATGTGGAGGGAATGCCACGTCTGCATTCCCGGCCGCTAGTGCCCCGGCACACAACGTTGTTGACGGGTTTCTCGTTGACCCGGATGTGGTCCAGCGCCAGCGTACGCAGGGCGATGGGGTCGCAACCCGGGGACCGGAGGGTGTCGTTGCCATTGGCACGTCGCCGGCTGTCCTTGTGTTGTTGCTCCACAGCATCTCAAGAATATGCAGCGCGCAGAATGAACAGGATCCGCAGCATTTCCCGGGCCAGCATCCAAAAAGGCCAAAGGTGGAACACCAGCACGTGGAGCGGGTGTGCCCCAGCATCATCACGACAGAAGCGCCGCAGACGGCAGGGGAGTACCATACGCGGTGCGCGCCTGGTGCGTGTATTGGGGTGATTTCGTAGACTGACCCACTATTCGACAATGAAGTGCCACGATTCCAAGCTGTAAAAGGTATTGCCATTTCCATTACAGTTGCACCCATGTCTCTTTCATGGCTTCCTGCCGGCATCACTGTGAAATGCACCCGATCAAATGGTGATAGGGTGCCTGCCACGGTCATCTCCGGCTCCGAGTGTGCAGTACGTGAGCATCGAGTAACCAAGGAACCAAGGAATGGCCTTTCCCCTGTGGTTTGTTCCAACACGTCAGGCGGCGCGGGCGCGTTGCAAATAGCCCCCCCTGCAGCTGTCACTATTACACACCAAAGCAAACAAATGGGTCTTCCCTGTACTCTGAAAGCGTGGCTGATGCGGGCAGCTTACTGTGTAGTTTCGGAAGGAGAAGACAGTGTCCCCCCTCTTTGCGAGGGCCTGTCCCACAGATACTATACGACTCTGGCCTCGCGCCGTAGTGTAACATGCCCCTGCTGTGAACTCACCTTCGCAGCTGTCGGACTATGTTTACTGGAAAAAAAATGTCACACACCAAAGCAAACCATTGGCCAGCCCTCTGGTTCACCCCAACTCAATGCAGGGCTGAAATTCGGGGGCATCAGGGCAATGCGGACCTTCCAAATCTCAAGGAAGTGCTTGCCAGCCCCAAGCTGCTGTCGGTTCACCAGGAACCACCGTCCATCAAACAGCCGAAAAACATCAACTTTAGGCCTTTTGGGGGGCCCGTGGCCCGGGCTACATGGGCCTGGCGGCTTCTGCGCGGGTCCCCTTGGTGCTAGAGTACCCGTATTGTCGCCAAATGATCCCCAAAACCCATCCCAAAGGCGACAGAGGGATTTTGGAAAACGTACGGCACAATTCCCGCATGACATGGCGGAGCGTAATGATGCGATGTGGTGCAGGCGCGGCGGTACGCCCGTACATTTGGGGGGAGAAGGGCACTGCAGCGATGCATGTTGGTGGTGCTGGGGGCAACGGGGGCAACGGCCAGGCCAAGGGTGCACAACCCGGGGTGTTGCGCCCCTGTGCAACCAGCACCCCCCCCCCCCCTCCAGGCACTGGCATCACGGGCAGCGAACGGAATGGCAGTGAATCGCAGGCGGTACTTGGAGCCAAGTTGACACCGTTTTGAGTGACGCGCACATGCTGCGTCCTGTCCGCGATACAGGGTGTCATGTTGATATGGGGCGATGGGGGGGAGGTGGTAAGGGTTTCGAGGTGATGGTCCGGACAACGCGTGGAGGAGCAGGGCACCTGGGGCTCACGCACACGGAAACACAGGGAGGCAGGTTGTGGACCGCCTGAGGATGGGGGTGTGGGGACAGCAAAAACAGTCAAACGACCCCTGCAACAACCAGCACAACCCCCAATACGCCGACTACTGGGCGCTGCTGACGCGCAAACGGCACATCCCGCCGCATCCAGCACAGCCCCAACACACCAACCACTGGGCTCCGCGAACGCGGAAACGACACCAGCAGGAGCACCGGCCGCAGCGGCCGACAGAACGCAGCGACCTGACGCAGCATGCGAAGGGAAGAACGGGTGACTGTCCAGGGCCCCGTAAAGAAAGGACAACCGGACGGAATGTCACACAGGGGGGGGTGGTAAGGGTTTTGAGGTGCTATGACACCACAACAGGGCGACCTTTAGGGGGCGTACCGTGCGCTGTGCACGCGCTGTGCGCGCGCTGTGCGAAAAGTTGGCCGTTCTCCACCACCGGGAGTTCGGTAAGTTCAGAAGATTGGAAGGATGTCATTGAATGGCTGCTGCAGTGGACGGGGCTATAGGGGGCAGAATTTAGGTCCCTGGGACCCATGGCAAGCATCAGATGTTTGAATTTTTGAGATTGGAATTGGTTGTGCATGATTCCGTAGGTGGGTCGTTTTCGGGGCTGTTACCCGGATAATCACCGTAATAATTGGCGCTGTGCGCGCACTGTGCGCTCGCTGTGCGAAAACGCCCCCTTACGGACGTCCACGTTTTGTTTTGTTCCAGACTGCACCCAGGGAGCACTCTAGTTACCGCCAAACTACCGGTACATTGGTGGTTCTCCTATAACTGTCGGTTACCCGCCAACCGCCGTTGGTTCCCCTCCAACCGCTGTTTGTTTCCCTCCAACTGCCGTCGGGTACCCCCAACCGCCGTCGGTTACCCGCCAACCGCCGTTGGTTCCCCTCCAACCGCCGTTTGTTTCCCTCCAACCGCCGTCGGGTACCCCCAACCGCCGTCGGCTACCCTCCGACCATCGAGCTGCGTTTGTTGGACGCAAGCAGTGTGTCTTTTACCCTTAGCACCGCCTGCACTATACATGCAGTCTACTATTTTGAGTTGATGGCACAAGAGGCGAAGGAGTCGTGCCAAAAGTACCAAGGCTGACGGCGGTGGGAAAGGAAGGGGGCCTGGCGCTGTCAGCCGGCTGCTGCTCCGCTGGTATTTTCGGTCAGGCGAATTGAAACAGTCCCCCCCCCCCCCAAAGGTAGTATGCCATGTACGCCCCTGATCCTATAGAACAACGGCCAGGCGTACGGGCTTGAGCCTGGCTGCATGTTTGCCATCCTACAGCCCAACAAGCGACAGCTGACCTGGTACAGTGCCGCAGGGAGGAAGGGACCTTGGCCCTCAACCCCAGCCATTGAACACTCGGACAGCAAGCCAGAGAACAATGATCTGGAACACTGAACTGAGAGCAATGAAGACCGTGGGGCAGGCGCGGTTGGAGCCAATTGCGGTGAAGCAAACCTGACCCATTGTGGCCCAAGGTAGTATAGTGGTCAGTATTTCCGCCTGTCACGCGGAAGACCCGGGTTCAATTCACGGCCTGAGAGCTGATGGACCAGTGTACATAAGGGAGGACAGCAAGAGAACAAGGGCGGAAGCACCCGGACAGTCGCCCAGCAAAAACCTGGACGCACTGCGATGTTGCCGAGAACTTGCTGAGAACAATGGCTGGAATTGTGTATGGCGGGGGCATCCAGTTCAGGCGACCGACCATTTGATGCCCCCCCCCCCCCAGCCCCAACCCCCACTCATTTCGGGGGCCCCTGAGGCACAAGCTCCGGGGGGAAGTGGCCCGAAGAGATGGTCCAAGCGATCCATTTGCTGTTGGCTCTGGCGGCGCGTGCGGCCACCGACCATGATCCCTGACCCATTCTGACTGCCTCCATTGTCTGCCCACGACCTCTCTGTTTTGCGGGGACTAGTGGGCCCATCCCGCCGCGACGATGCACTTCTACTGCCTTCACTGCCTGCAGTCACATCGATCCAAAGAGGGGTCGCATGGGCTCGTATGGAAATCTAGGGATGGCCCCCATTATGCTGCAACTATTGAAAGGGTTGGATCCGTTGACAGGCACACACATGTTCTGCATTTCTGCATCTGTGATCTGCATTGCGTAGTTCCGCATGAATTTGAAACAGGACTTTACGTCAGCAGAGGTGTCGCGCCAGCCCTTCGTTAGAGGTGCGCGCGCGCTGCAACCACGACTCCGGTTCGCCCGTTTGGGGGGCCATCTGGGGTTCAGCCTCACCAATCCCGGTCGTGCAGGCTGCCCCGAATCTTCCCGAAATGCATGAGCGTGATTTTGGAACTCAGCCCTTCTTGTGCTCCCGTCGGCATCCCAGCGTGGCAGTTCCCGCTGCATTCCCTGGCACCGGATTCAGCTCATCCTCCCTGCGTGTCATGCCCACTACCACATCGCTTTGTGGGACAATGGTAGCATTGGACGCTTCAGATCCTTGAGTCGGGGAGTTCCCTCGAGTGCCTTCTGGTGAGAGGGCGTCGCCACTCTGCCATGGCCTGGACCCCGCCCCCCCCAAAAAAGTCATTTCGGAACCCTCTTGTTGCCTTCCTGTCGTGCGCACAGTCACCGGAAGCCTTCTTTGGCACCACCGTATCGTGCTGTCAAGGCAGGTGGTGCAGCAGAATGCCCTGCCACAGGGCTGCAAGACTACCTTGATGGACCTTTTGCCTCTGCGATGGCGTTCTTGCTATTGTGGGTGAGGATGGTATTGACCGCTGCTTGCATTTGTGCTGCCTGTGCTCCCGCTGCCCTGGCTTCCAGCAACATGTTGGCTCGGATATACAGTACCCCCCCCCCCCCTTTGTCTAAGCAGCCCCCCCTTGTCTAAGCTACCGCCTTGTCTAAGCTACAGCGGGCGTGGGGACTGTATTAATTCCGTACCTAACTTAATTCGGTACGAAATGTAGTGCAACCGCATAAGACACGGTTTTTGTGACAAATCTGCCAATTACATCGGGTCATGGTCACATTTGTTGTGATTGTTTGCCCACTTGAACCCACGGAGCACTGATTTTGGGGATATTTGCACATTATCTTCCCCTTTCTTGGTGGTGGCGTGTGTGTTGGTAGTTGCATGTGTCGCGCGCACGCTACGGCCTTGTCTAAGCTACAGTAGGCGCAGTAGTCTGCAGACGGAAAAGGACATTTTAACCAGTCTGTTTCGGATGGGATGGATCGTCGAAGATTGCATACCAACAGCAAACTGGGGGCTATGGGGTGTGGTACGGGGTGGGGGATGAGTGAAACAGGTCTTTTGTTCTGCTTAGCATGACGAACAGAGGAACAAGCCAATATCTGGAGGCAATTGTCACCCCCCCCCCCCACGGACTTGCTTTAATTTTCATTCCGGCAGGGGAGGGGGGGCTCCCCCTTGGACCCCCTCTCCCCCTCCCCTAGACCCCCTCCCCCCCTCCCCCCTCAGCTCAAGTGCACCCGAAAACCTGGGTTTTGGGAATATTTTTTAGTCATGGCAAAAAAATTTTCGGCGCCTTCGGCGCATGCCTTACACTGTGTACATATTGCTACATGTGTGCTCCATATACCTTGTTTCCCAGACTACCATGCCCCAACACTCGTTGTCAGTGTATTTCAGCTCCCCAGTCCCACCGTTGCCACGCGCAAAACATGAAGACGTAATTGACGCTCTATTTTAGGTTTAAAGATAGGATCACCGGTCATAAAAGACAAAAAGCCGAGGTACCCTTTGATCCGGAGTTAGTGGATGATGAGGCACTGTCTGACAATTTGTCTGATGTCTCCCATTCAGGCAGTGACTCAGGTTCGTCATCATCATCAGGTTCCAGTTCAGGCGAGTCTAATTCTGACTGACAAGGAAGATCACTGTCATTTGGCATGAGATGGTGAATGTCCCGCTTTGTTGTAGTTGTTGTGTATTGGTGAGATGTGGGACCCCTGAATTGACATTCAATGATGAATTTCCTTTGTTTACGGCCGACAGCATGACATTTCCATGTGCTCAGTTCTAATTCTCATTCTAATTTTTCTGTTCCCTGTGGATTGGGTATCTTCCGGCAGGGGGGGGGCCTCCCCCCTGGACCCCCCCCTCCCCCCCCCCCGTTCAAGCAAGTCCCCCCCCCCCCCCCCGCTGGTCCAAGCAACACCCCAGGTGGGCGCCACTATGATGTCTTGCGCTCTGCTTTTTTGCTGAGTGTGTCGACCGCGCCCACGAGTGTGATAGACCCAGAGAGCAACTCACACGCTCCGGGTGGCTGCCTGCAGCTACCAACGCATCGATATGTCGAAGTCATCCCAGGGCCACCGCAGTGCCAAGGATGTTCGACACGCCCATCAGACCACCGGAGAGCCGGTGTGGACGGGGACGGATTCGTCCCAGCTGAAGACTATGTCGATGATACGGACGCCGGATTTTGTGATTCAGGATGAGCTATACGTGACGGAGGGAGTGCCTGATGTGCAGCGCATTTCGTCTCAGTTCTCAATATTGTCAGAAATTGAAACAGTGGAACAGATGCGTGGAGTGTTCTAGGGCGCTAACCCCAATCTGCTTCTTGTTGCGCCTATGGACAAACTGGATGATGTGATCGAGCACATGCAGAAATTGGTGCGGCTGCTCACCACAGTGGGACAGTTGGATGTCGTTCTCTTCTCTCAATCGTCTGCTGTGGATGCAGCGTCGTTTTTGCAGTCTGCTATGCTTCTCAAGGATCGCATGCCTTTTCTGCCAGAGCGTGTGGGGCAGGCTGATAGGCTGATCGGATCGATTTCGAGGTCGCAGACCTACGATGTGTGGGTGGTGCGGACGTCCCACCAGTCCAGGTCGGAGTCTGCGTCGGTGGTGTATAAAATGATCAACATGAGGCTGCCAGGCGAATCAGCGGACGGCGTGCTATTCTCGGAGCCAGACATTGAGTACCCTGTCATTGTGGTGCAATATGCGCTGGGCTGGGAGGCGGCATTGATCGAGTTCCTGGGAGTTGACAAGAGCTCGCTGGATATTGTACCAGGGTCGGATGCGCAGGCCAGCAAGTTCGTTTTTCTGGAGATCGGGTTCGCAAAGGCGACAGAGCTCGTGGAGCAGTTTGGCCGTTATCCCAGGTTTGCTCTGCTGCCGCTACGGTGGTACACGGGTGCAGCGGTAAACGCCCTACCGCGTCGGCTGGAGGTCAGCATGAGCTCCACCTTTCGAGAGGGTCATCTGAAATTTTTTTACGGGTATTTGCTGGCAGGGCTGTGGGAGTTGGGTAACGTGTTCCAGGGCGTCGATGTGGCCATACAAATCATGCACTCAAAGAGGATGCGACTGGGACTGTCACAACGGGCGTATGAATATGTGTGCGAGCACAAGGAGGAGTGGTTGAGCGACATGGGCCTTGAGTTGAAGGATGAGCAGACAGGCCAAAGTCTGAGTGGGTACCAGAGCAGTACGACGCAGGCATCCACGGTGCCAGAAGCGTGGGGACCGTGCGAGTCGGTGTTCCTCACCAACGTGCCCCCATACTGGCGTGAGGAGGTACTGAAGCAGGTGTTACTGACGAATGGAACAAAACAGAAGGATTTCGTGTTGGATAAGTGTCGGTTTCATCTCGGAGACATACGCACCAAGACATGGATGCTCACAGGACCTGCGGCGGGGTCTCTGGTGGGAAAGGTGCTGCAAGCGGCCAGCGGACAAACCATGATAGTCCCGATCAGTGCCAGGGAATATAATTCAAAAAAGGCGCAAGTTCAAGGCAAGGGTCGCGGCAAAGGACGAGGCAAAGGTGCAGGGGGGCGTGGCGCTGAGTCTGCCACGGCAGCAGCAATGGAAGTGGACATTAGTACGAATGACGCAAAGGCGCTGAAGTTCATGAAGCGGAAGAGAGGGGATGAGGCGCTCCTGTAACCATGAATCGCCTGGGCGTTTGGCCGTCAATCAAGACGGCGTTTGGTACGTTTAATGTGGACGGTTGGCTGGCGCGCCCGCGGGGCGAGCGCAAGGCGCAGATGAGGCGCCACTCGATTCTGTCATTGATTGCGAAGCATCAGCTGGATGTAGTGGCATTGCAGGAAACTCACCTGGGAATACCGGAAGTGCGCGACGCCCAGGGTTGGTGGCTTCGCAGGCAGGGCTTTGATGGCCTGCTGAACCTGCAGCCCAGTCTGCGGGACAAAGGGTCCACAGGCATGCTTTGGCGGTCCTCCGTGTGGCAGCATCTCAACTCCTTCTCCTTGTCTCCCCGGCTGATGGTAACAGAGCTCAGGGCGGTGGGAGGTGGGGGGGATGTGCGAGTGCTGGCGGGGCATTTCTCCTGTGATCCGGCGGAACGCAAAAGGCAATGGGAGGAGGTGGGGGAATGCCTGGCGGACCTGCCGCAGATGCCATTGGTAACCATGGCAGACCATAACAGCATCATGGTGCCAGGGTCGGACTCAGCAAAAATCTCAAAAGAAATTTCGCTGGTGGTAAAGGCGCGAGAGCGTGAGGCAGAGGTGCTCTCCAGCCTATCCCTGGAAGATGTATGGCTGAGTGTGCACGGGGAAAATCGAGAGGACACAGTCCATGGATTCACGCATATGGCGGAGAACCGTCGCATTGATAGGATCCATCTGAGCCCAGAGGTTCTGCCATCAGCGCAATCGGCCTACCTGGTCAAGACGCCATCAGATCACAAAGCGGTCGTCCTACGGGTGACTGCGGAGGAAGGGCCATTTTGCCCAGCACGATTTCGGTTCCCGGTGGACATGTTAAACGATGCCACAGCAGTACAGGGGTTGGGGGAGGGGCTACGAGAGTGGGCGGAACGGGGGGAGGAGCCGGTGGAGTGGTTTCGGGGGGTGGTGGGGTACTTGCAGCGCTCTGCGCAAAAGTGGCGGCGGGCTAATCCCACGGCGGGCTACACAGAGTTACATGCGTTGGTGCGAGAGAGTACACCGATGGCCTTGGCTCCGGGGGCATGGGAATACCTGGCGGAGCTGGGTCATGAACCCCCCACGGTGGGGGCGGGATACCGACTGCTGGTCAGCCTGCTGGCCAACTATAAGGAAAAGAAGTTCCAGGCAGATATGTGTGACAGACTGCGGGCCCAGCTACAGCCCAGAGAGGTACGTATACAGGGCATGGCCGAGAGACGGCGCAGGATACATACCATGGTGCGGCAACTCAGACAACGGCAACATATGGCGCGGGTAAAGGACGAGCAGGGGAGGGTCCATGCACAGTCCAGGGGTATTGCGCGCGCGCTGTGTGAATATTGGTCTGGGGTGATGAGCGGGACGGCAGTGACTGAGGCCGAGTGCTGGCGGTACGTGGAGTCGTTGCCGATACCGGCCAAGGTGCGCGAGGCACTCCCACTACTAATGAAGCCGTTGGGGGAAGAGGTGGTGCTGGCGGCTCTAGAGAGGCTAAAGGGAGGATCTTCGCCGGGGCGGGACGGGATCCCGGCGGAAGTGTATCAGCAGTTCCCAGAAATTTTTGTGCCCAAAATGTTGGCAGCCATTCATGTGTTCTTGCGGGAGGGGGAAGCACCGGACTCGTGGACACAGTCCCTATTAAAGTGTCTGCCTAAGTTTTCCGGGGCGGAGAAAACCAAGGACATGCGTCCGCTGGCCTTGCAAAACGTGCTGATGAAGTGGGTGACAACTACTATTATGGTCCAGCTCGCGGACGTTTTTCCGCAGATTATTCCGAGGGAACAGAAAGGGTTTGTCCCGGGACGACACATGATTGATCATTTGATGTTTGCTCGCTCGGAGTGGGAGGCACACCCAGACCAAATTATGGTAGCCATCGATTTTCAGAAGGCCTATGACTCGGTAACGTTTCCCATGTTGAAAGTATCACTGCTGTACGTGGGCCTGCCGGAGGCATATGTAAGTGTGCTGATGTCAGTGATGTCGGGGCCAGTAATGTTTTGTGTAGGGAAGGGGTTTGTGCCGGGTGAAGTGCTGAGGCCGCAGTCAGGCATTCGTCAAGGGGACCCCTTGTCCCCGCTGCTTTTTGATGTGGTCACAATCTTTCTCATTTATGATTTTAAACGGTTGCATGTGACCGTCCGGATTCTGATGTACGCAGACGATATTCTGCTTTGTATCCCGGGTCGGTTGGAGTCACAGGTGTCGGACCTGCGTGCCTTGATCTACTGTCTGCAGGTTTTTGGGTATTTCTCGGGATTGCGGGTTAACTTTGAAAAAACGTATGCAGTAGTGAAAATTTCAGATCCGGACGTGCCACAGCCCAAGGCAGTGGGGGGCATAACAGTGAAGCCGTACGTGAAGTATTTAGGAGCGTTGGTGGGCAACCTCACAGTGGCGGCCTGTTATGCGCCGGTACTCGCCAAGATGCTGTCGCGCGCGCGCACTGTGGCGTCACTGTCCCTGGGCATGGCAGAGCGGGCATACCTCTTCGCCTCCTGGGTGGCACCGGTGGTATACCTCACAGCACGGGCGTATGCCCCGACAGAGCACGTCATCTCCCAGCTAAATATGATACACCGGGTGGCCCTCGATCTAACCACCTGGCACCTGACCATGCCTATACTCGCGCTGCCGGTGACGGAGGGG
Source organism: Eutreptiella sp. 'Long Island Sound 2002' (assembly GCA_964036045.1). Classification (NCBI taxonomy): domain Eukaryota; phylum Euglenozoa; class Euglenophyceae; order Eutreptiales; family Eutreptiaceae; genus Eutreptiella; species Eutreptiella sp. 'Long Island Sound 2002'. Next base: position 185,333,574 of record OZ038380.1, on the reverse strand, counting down.
GGGTTTGGGCAGGCGGGGCTGGGGGTGTACGCGCAGTGGGTGCACAGCCAGGCATTCGTGCAGGTGGTGGTGCGACCGGCGTCCATCGAGAAGGTGCATGCGGACCCATTTCACAGGTGGGCGAGTGGGAAAGGTCTGGTGCTGGACCCTCTATTCCTCCCATACCTACAGCTGGCTCCCATTCCACTGTCCAAGCCGACATTTCTGCAGGGGAGCCTCAAGTGTTACTCGGTGGTGCGGAGAGGGGGGGGGGTGACGGCGCCACCCCCCTTGCATGATCTGCCTAACCTGCCGATATGGCACTCGGTTTTCTTTCGGAATTCCCACTGGCTTACATATGTATCCCCCGCGCTACTGAAGAGCGGGGTGCTGCGGTGGGTGGACCTGATCGAGCGTAGGTCCATACCACAGCAGTTACATAGCAAGCTGGCGCCCACATGGCGGTCCGTCTATACCGAGTCGGCGCGAGCGGTAGTGGCCATGTATCGAGCGACCTATGAGCCGCCACAGGCTCCGCCTCTAGAGCAGTGGGGAGTGCAGTGGACCAAACAGCGCATGCTGCTTTTTTTGCAACAGCGCACGCGCCCCAAGGCGCGACAGCCACCAGACGTGTGGCGCGTTTACAACAAACTACATCTCCCAAAATGGGACTTGGATTTCATAAAGCGGGTGCTCTGGCGCAAGCTGCCAGTAGGAGTGCGACAAGAACGACTGGGGGGGAATTTGTGCCCGATGGACGGGAGGTTGGAAGACCATCGGCATGTGCTGAAGAACTGCTATTTCTCGGGATTCATGTTTGATACGGTACGCAAGGCCTTTGGCCTGGTACAGCGGGAGGGGGGGGCACTGGAACCGAGTCGCCTCCTGCTGGACGAGCCTCTGTTGTCCCTCCAAAGCACGCAAGGCCTGGTGCTATGGGCAGGCTTGCGGGCACAGTGGCGGTTGCGCTGTGAGGTTAAATATCAGCGGCAACAGGTGTCCCTACATGACTTTGTGGCGCTGTGGGTGGCGGGGCTGGAGAGTTGGCGCAGTGAGCGTAACATGTCATGCAGCAGATCGGATCTGCAGCACCTCATCGCACAGTTGCAGGCGTGGGGGGAGTCCCGGACGATGTTTTGGAAGGCGCCTCAGGCACCCACAACAGCCCACACGCCATCCACGCAGCTCGATCCGCTTCAAAAGAAGGAGGCAAAGTGGGGGGGGTACAAGGCGACACTGCTGAAGGAGCTGGGGGACATGCAGGCACAAGGGTGGGAGGTGGTTTATACCGATGGGTCAGCAAAGCGGGTAAGGGGATGGATGCAGGCAGGGTATGGGGTGTGGTTTGGGGAGGGCTCATCCCGCAACTGTCATGCCTGTGTCCCGGCACACGAGCGCCAGAGCATCAGTCGGGGGGAGTTGAGAGGAGTCCTGCGAGCGCTCCAGGACCGGCGACCAGGGGAACGCATGGTAGTGGTGTTGGACTCCGAGTACGTGTATAAAGGGGTAGTGGAGTGGTCGCCCAAGTGGCGCCGACATGCCTGGCGCTGCTCAACAGGGGAGGTGGGGCATCGGGACCTGTGGGAGGCAATCCTGTGGCTGCGGGAGTCCGCGGGTGGGGACGTACGACTGCGATGGGTACCCTCACATTTGGCGGTGCCGGGGAACGAGGCGGCAGATGCGCTCGCGGAGAGGGGGAGAGAACTACACCCAAACAATCTGTTGCCGCTATCCAAGCGGCGCAGGGTCGCGGAGTGGGACGAGCTGGGGTTGGAACCAATGGTAGAAACCGAGCCACTATCCGATCCGGACACAGGGGAGGATTCGGGGGCGGGGACGTCGGAAGACGAAGAGGTGTTGTCCGTGTCATCAGCAGAGCTGTCCGGGGGCGGGTTCTCCACTGATGTCAGTGATCGGGCACGGGAGAGGGCACAGGAGTTTGGCAACATGGGGGTGTGGGACACAGATTACAGTACGGATGTCAGTGACAGCCGGAAGCGTAAGGGCAGGAGGGTAATCAAGACTTCCTGATACGTGGCCTAAAGGCACGTGCCTGACCATAAACTAACCGGAGGTGGCGCCAGAGGCGCCTTTCTGGACCGATGGGACAATGTGTGGTGGCGCCTGACGGCGCCTTGCTGGACAGCACGAACAATGTGTGTCGCGGCTCCGCCGCGTGATACTTGCTGATTGAGGGCATAGGTCTGTCGGTGGGGACCTATTGCTGAACTTTCCACTGTTCTATGGCCAAGCAACACCCCATGTGCTGGAAGGGGAGCGCCAGAGTGTGGGCTGAGGGGGGTGCTGCATGCGCTGTTACAAATCCAACACCGGGAGCGGTTGTTGGTGGTGATGGACTCAGAATACATTTACAAGGGTGTTACTGCAGGCTGCGGGCTAGAGCCCATGGAGGACCCAGTGCTGACCTCTGGAGATGATTCCGGGGGAACAGGGGCCACAGAGCCGGAGGTGGACACGTCGTTAGAGGAGGCATCCGAAGAGTCAGCCAGCGATGGGTTTTCCACAGATGTCAGTGACAGGGCGACGGAGAGGGCACAGGGGGTCCTGTTTGAACGCCTTGGGGTGGGATATGGACTACAGCACAGATGGAAATGGCTCATGGCGTCGGAAGGGCATTCACACCACACATAGCTGTATATGCCGGGTGCAGCCGCACCCACTCACGGTGCCGCCGGAAGATGTGTCCACTCAACAGCACTAGGTGCTTGTGTCTTTGACAGGGATGGGTACTTTCCTTGCGGATCCATAACCTATGAAGCCACCACTGTGACTCCAAATGGGCAGAAGGGTAATCAAGGGCAATCTTGACATAGCCTCAAGGCACAGTCCTGACCCGGAACCCTATCGATGGAGGCACCTAATGGCGCGTTGCCGAACACTTGTGGCGGTGCCTGACAGCGCATTGCTGAACTGCACGAGCAATGTGTGTCACGGCTTCGCCGCGTTGACATGTGAAGTACCCCCCCCCCCCTGTCCACCCCCCCCCCCTGTCTAGCACACACACACGCCACAGAACACGGGTTCGAGCCCAGGTCCCGGTTGGCCTGCCGTGGAGCCGTTGCTTTTGTTCTTCTGGGAAGCAAGTCTAACCGGCCCAATGGGGGGTGCAGGCTCTTACCCAAACGGGCCAAGAAACATTCAATAGCCGCTGACTGAGGTGAGCACAAGGCAATATTCGGCCCTCGTTTGAGGTGTGCTGCAGCGCAGCAGGTCAAACAATGAACTGAGGTTTGTGGCGATGACCATATGCCTGTGACACGGGGGCATATGTGAGCTCTGTATCCGTTGCTTTATGGCCCCCCGTGTCCACCCCCCCCCCCTTGTCTAGCCCCCCCCCCAGGGGGGACCATCACTTGGTGACAGTCCCCCCCCGGGATGGGGGGGGACTGTCGCCCCGGGGGGGGGGGGGGGGCTGCACAAGGGGGGGGGTGAGGGCACTGTTGTGGATGCCAGAGTGATTCTGGAGGGTGACGACCATGGTCGATTCATGGCCCAGCAACGCCTGTGCCCAAGCCACCCCACGCGTTGCGTCCGTCAATTTTTGCGTCGTGGATTTTGGTGGTGCATTTTTCAATGGCAAGGCAACGATAGCGACGCCTGTGCATGAGCCGTGCATACCACTTGGAACAACACATGCACACTGGGAAGCCGAGCCCCTAGGCGGCAGGGGTTATCCAGCCACCTTGCCCACTTGTGGGGCACCTCTAAATCCGTCCCCCGCTGTGAAGCGGTGGGGACCCCCCCGGCGGCAGGGGCTATGTAGCCACCTTGCCCACTTGTGGGCCACCTTTGATTCTACGGGTGTGGCAGCCTCCCACTGCATCACCTGGTTTCAGACTCAACCAATCCTCTCACTGCGTGTCAGATCCGCTACCACAGCCAATGTGGGATCATCGCAGCACTGGACAGCCCTGACCCTTGATCCCAAGGGGTCATCTCGAGTACTGTGAAGTGAGCAGGCTATGCCGGCTCATCTTGGTCAGCACCAAAAAAAAAAGCACACCATTTGGAACAACACCATTGTGCGCCGATGCTTCCAGCTGCTGAACACCGCACGCCAATGCGTCCCAGACGTGCATGTGCGGCGCGCTTGTTGACCTGTGTGCGGCCCTCGACGCTTTGGGGGGGGGGGGCGGGGGGACTTCCCGCGATGATCAGGAGGCGCACACGCCGTTCGTTCTTGCAGGCCTTCTTCGATGCCTCGCAAGATGCCCGCATCCCCCAGGCGGTGGTGTGAAGCACGGATCCTACTCAAGGAGCGCATGCAGATGTCCTTCGACGAGACCACCGAGCAGCAGTACTTCGAGGCCAACTGGCGGTACACCGTCACCGTGGGGCTCCTGACCGCGCTGGCGCTGTGGGTCTTCGACGGGCTGTCGCTCATCCATAACTTCTCCCGGATCGTGCTCGGCTTCTGGGCGGCCGAGACGGTCGTGCTGCTCCCGTTCCTCGCGTTCCTGGTCCCGGCGGAGCGCGGCTGGGCGCGCGCGCTCCTGTGGTGCCTGGACCGCCGCTGGACGCTGCTGTGCACGACGAACCTCATGGCGGTCCTGATCTTCGGGCGGCTGGTCGTCTCGCACGCCGTCGGGCCGACGTTCTTCTACTACGGCCCCACCACCCCCATGAACCTGCCCATCGCCACGATGTTCTGCCTGTACTACTGCCTGGTGTCCGGGCTGTTCCACATCTGGCATGCCCTGGCCCTCGATGTCCTCGTCATCGCCGCGATCGCGTGCGTGGTCGGCCTTGGGGTGACCCCCGACGGCTCGAGGTCCCTTCTGCTGCCTGCTCTCCCTGCCCACTCACTTTCACTGCCACGTTGGGCATGGGGAAAATTGGCTTGCGCGGGCGGGGGGGGGGGGGGGGGGTCATTCGAGCCCCCCAAAGGAAGGGGGGGGGTTCCAGGAAAGGGGCTCTCATGACAGGCCAGTCCCAAGAGGCTAGTCTAAAACCTCTGATGATGACTCACCAACTGCGCTGCGAAGCGGCCTGGAAGATTTTTTTTTCAAGAAAAATTTTCCCGCATGATACATCCCTCAAAATGATCAGCGCATCGTGGGGATCATTTTGAGTCATATATGTTGTGGTACCTCAGGACCCCCCCCCCCTGTCAGCCCGTTGGGCGTCCCTGTCACGGGAGCCCAGAAAGGGGGGGGGTCCGGGAAAGGGGCTGGAACGACAACCCCCCGCGCGCAAGCGAATTTTCCCCCAGCCTTGACTGGTTCATTTCCCCCTCCCGGAGCTGGACCTGCGCCACCAGTGCTACACGGCCCTTTGTCGTGTGCAAGATCTGGCAGTAACACAGAGGCTCTGCACCCGCCCCTCCCCCTCCCCGACCCATGACCAGCAGGTCTGGCTGATTGAGTGCCAGCCTTTGAGCAAGGACCTGATGGCCTGGTGAAGGCATTCCACGTAAGTAGAATGCAAGCCAGAGGTTTTGGCTGGTATTTGGCTGGCATGGCCAAGCAATGGACAATTGGGCTTTGAGGAGAGCTGTATTATAATTGCAGCCGATTGGAACTGCCGCACCATTTCTGCGTATGCACACCAGGACGTGCATGTGTGGAGGGCTCTTTGACCCGCGTGCGGCCCCCCCTCCCCTGGGCATGGAGAACAAAGATGCATTGACGCCTTGCTGTGGAGTGCATTACCTCAAGTCTGCAGTTTTTGCAGCACTGTCTGTCTGTTTTTCTATCCCTACCCAATGCTCTGCGGATCAGCACACTGCTGCCAACAGAGACGGCAGCTACGAAGTCCCCCCCCCCCCCCCTTGCAATCCGACTGTCACTGTCACTGGGACTGTCATTTGGCCTAAAAAGCATAGGAAACACTAAGCGCCGAAGGCGCGGAAGAAAAATTTCCTTTGGGTTACACTGGAACTGGGGTTGGGGGGGACCGTCACTTGGTGACCGCCCCCCCCCCCCCCCCCGACCAGGAGGGGCCGAATGGGGCCAGCGAAAGCAACTCAGGAAGGGAGTGACCGCTGACCGGTATGCACGCCTAACCCGGTAGAGCCCCGAACATCAGAGAACAGCGTGACCTCGAGAAACGCCGAACGCTGAGAGCGGGACAGTGGGCGATGACAGCTGTGGGGCAGGCACAGCCAGAGCCTAAAGCGGACAATGCTACCTGACCATTTGAAGCCCCTCATGGGGGGGACCTGGGGGGGACTGAGCTAATCGGGGCCAGTAGGGGGCAGAGTGGAGGTCACCCAAGTCGGCCCAAGAAACATTCGATAGCCAGAGGGCGAACTCAAGGCAACATTCAGTACCGATTTGGACCAGTGTGGGCAATGACCTATGGCCTGTGACGCGGGGGTCATATGGTAGCCAAGTATCCGTGCTTCATTCCCCCCCTGGGGGGGACCGGCCTGACATTAGGGGGGGGGGGGGGTTACAAAGGGGACCGGGGGGGGTATACCAATGGTGCCCCTGGGAAGTGTGTTGCGCAGTGGCCCACCGCCCCCAACTCTCCCATCCCTGATGGGGATGAGGCCGCCCTCTTAGGGGCTTGTCCGGGATTGCCAGGCAGTGCCCGGGATGGCGCGGGTGAATGGATGTCCGCCGTTCCAGAGGCAGCAGGGCCTGCCCCTGCAGCACTACACCGATTACAGCATGCGATCTGACCGGCAGCAGCCACGTGAACGCACGGGGCATGGCCAGGCAACCACTGAGCAAACATAACCGAGGTCGGCCGTGGAGCCTCTTGTTCTGTTGGCGCCGAAGGCACCCTGCGACAGGACCCTCAAGGAAGCAATGGAGGGACTCAGCGCTCTCAAGCCCAAGACCAACACTCCAAAATATGCACCCTCTCGTTGTCTGTTTTTCTATCCATTCAATCCCACCGAATTAGGTCTCATACGCGTCATGTCCGCTATGGAACTGAGCTGTGGGACAATTGTACCGCTGGACTGCTCTGATTTCTGATTCCAAGAGCTCTCTCGAGTACCGTTTGGTAAGAGGGTTTTGCCAGGTTACCCAGGTCTGACCCCCCCCCCCTCCCAAAATCCAATCTCTTCCAGAATGATGACATTGAGTTTGTTGAGCTTGAAACATTCGATAGCCCATGTGGGCAAACTCAAGCAACGTTCAGCACAATGATGAGCGATGACCGTATGGCCTGTGTTACGGGGGTCATGTGGTTGCTAAGTATCCGTTGCCTCACAACCCCCAAAATCCAATCCACTACTTAGGGGGAGCATTAGCGCGCCGGGCGCGGGCCGGGCATCTTTTTTTGACCATTCCCCACCCATGCCTGTTTTTGCCCCCACCTCACCAAACAATCTGGAGTACCTTCTCACCGTGTCTAAGAATCCGGCCCATCCTTTGCACCCAGTTAATGACGATGGCAAGGGTGGTGGTTGGAAGTAGTGGGAGTGACATTTTGTGTTGTTGAATTCTCGTGTTTCAGGTTATGCAACGTGCCTTGCAGGGGAGGTTTGTGGTCTAGTGCGGTCTACTTGGGGGACGTCCCAAGGTGAGGATAAACTTGGGGCTAGAGATAAGATACTTAATACAAAGGTAGCGCGCCGGGCATGCGCCGGGCGCGTGCTGGGCAAACATTCCCCCTTAGGTCTCACCCTCCCCTGGGTGTCCTGTCTGAGGTTCAACCAGGTCTGCGCTGGGGAACCAAGATGCCCTCAGTTCGGGCCGTGGAGTGCATTAGTTCGACTGCCATTGTTTCTGCCTCTAGCGGTGAGTGGTACACGCTGCTGTGCCACTACCTCGGCCTGACCTTCATCGCCTTCATCAACGGCTTCGTGAACGAGAAGCGGAACCGGTCGCTGTTCCATGTCCGCGACGAGGCGAAGTTCACCGCGCGCATGTCGCATGAGATCCGCACCCCGCTCAACGGGGTCCTCGGCATGATGAAGGAGCTGGCGAGAGACCCCGGGCTGTCGGCGACGCAGCGCGCGCTCATCGACGGCATGGAGGTGGGATTCCCATGCCCCCTCACCACTGACTTACCCTTCATTGCTGCCCATGGCCCACCTTCTTGGATGGCCTTGTCCTTCAACACAGTCACTTTTACCGGGGGGGGGGGGGGCGTCACTTGGTGACAGTCCCCCCCGGGGTGGGGGGGGGGGGGGGGGGGCTGGACAGGGGGGGGTGAGGGTACAAGGTTCCAAGGGTTTGAAATTCCTGAATTCTTGTTCTGTCGATGTCCTGAGGCAAGCATTAGAATAGAAAAAGGAATTCTTGAGGACATCATGCTCCAACTTTGGACCCTGTTTCATAGGTGAACAGCAGAGAAAGCAGGTAGCTGAGTTGTAGAAGT